>JBBIGC010000398.1:0-13911 GCA_037576955.1 Lepidarchus adonis | reverse complement strand
CTTCAGACCTTTTAGGGAATAAATTCTGTAAAAACAGAAAGGTAGAAAGTGAAAGTTCAGAGACGTGTGCCCATGAAAGTTAATAAGACGTTCCTGTGCAGAATCTCCTTCACAGTATCACCTGCCAAGCAGCTCCAGGTCCTCACCTCCTTCAATGCAATACTCAATGAAGTATCCATCCACCCCACCTGCACCGATCCTATCTGGGGGGAGCCACTTCAAGGCACACGTGTCATCAGTGATGTCGTCCACCATCAGCCTGGTCGGCTCACTCGTTGGAGCTGGGGGTGAAAATGAGAAGGAAGGAAGAGAAAGAAGATGAAATGAATCTGGTTTGTTGGAGCAAAAATAAAAAGTCAAAAAGCTCTACGCACCAATTGGCATAAAGGGTTTGGAGGAGGCGCTGGGCTGGGAGACACCAATGCCATTAACAGCAAACACCCTCATCTCATACAACACACCCTCTATCATCTTCTTCGCCTCATACGCAGTTGACTCATAGATGTCAAAGTTCAGCTTAGTCCATCTGGATGAGCCCTTTTTCTTCCTCTCCATGAAATAACCTGGGAACAAGAGCTACAGGCTCGTACCACAACCAGATCATCAATAAAACACCAGCAATCAAGAGAGGAGAACTGTCACATGGTATGTGATGGCATAATAATTGAGAGAGTAAACTTATCAAAAATTGTCATTTTGTGGCAGTTACTATAAACAGATTTCAATATACAGTATTTCCCCAACAATAGGTCACAGTTTATACATTGATTTTGCAAACCTGGTATGAATGGGGAGGTTTATCTAAAAACATGAAACACATTCACTCAAAGTATAACTCAGTACACAAAGACGACATCCCCACATGATTAGTTGAATGCAAATGTACTGTTTACTGCAGCAATGAACAGTTCAAAAAGCAACACAAAGCAAAGATCAGATCAGTGATGATGTTCTGCTGCATCCAGACTCTTCAACCTTTTCAGCACTTTACTACATTATATTACATCCTAGTGTATAATACAAGCTGGAAAAAGCTCCATTTAACACAAATACAAGGAACAATAGTTTATTGTTATTTAATGGCTGGAAGGTGGAGGTTCTGCAGTACAGCGCTGTCAGTCATCCGTCTACATGTAAATTCTTCAGTATAAAATGAAATGCTAATATTATTAGGTTTGACTTTCTTCTAATCCTTCAAAATCAGATCAGTAAACGTTGTCAATCGCGACCTGTGCTGCTTCACTGATGTCGGACACACGTTATTCTTGTTGTGGAGCTTAAATTCTGCAGCATAGTTCTTGCGTTGTGGCATGATATGGTAAGTTCCAAATTTGATTAATTTAATAGTTTAAGCTGAACTACAGTATAATGTCACTGGTATTGAGCTGCAAAGGCTCCAGGAGTCAAATTAGATTCAGACTTCAGATCATTAAATTCAGTAACACTGCAGCTAATAACATGAGGCGGATTAACTTAGAGTTTTAAACATAAATGAAGATTTTCTGCAGATAGAATGGGGCTATAATTTCGGACGGCCTATCATTGCAGAAATACAGTACACTGTATTATAATACACTTACAGTGCAAAATATATAAAACTTTATTACTAAATAATAATTAATGATAGGATGATTCTTGATGTGATACCACATGATATGTTTTTTGTTTTTGTAGTAAATCTACAAAAAAATTCTAGTTGATGCCATAAATAGAACCTTGCTAGGTCCCCTGGGGTTGTCCAAGCTGCTTATTCGTTACTGAAGCCAGACTATGGGCCCAGTGCAGGGTTCACTCTGGACAGGAGGTCAACCAATCACAGGGCAACAAAGACAGACAGCCATTCACACACTCACACCTATGGGTAATGTAGAGCAGCCAGTCAACCTAAACCACAAGTCTTTGGGCTGTGGGAGGAAACCGGAGAACTCGAAGAGAGGGTTTGGTGCGTGTTAGGTCACAACATTAGAAAGTTATTTTTTCTCTTCTCTCCTAGAAAGATTTTGGCAGTGATGAAGTGTTTGCTCCACACTCTGCTTATCACCTTTTAATGGGGCTCCACCATCAAACTTGGGCGGATCCCACAGAACGGAGGCTGTATCCTCTCCAACTCCAGTGCAACGGACGTTTTCTGGGGGATCAGGAACATCTAAATACAACACAGTGCACGTGAGAAGAAAAGAGTTGAATGTAGGCAAATGTAGCTGTAGGAATGTTTTATGTTAATGAAATATAAAATGGAGAAAAGTATGTTAACAGTGTGTTGTACAGTGTCAGAAACCACATAATCAAGACTACAGGAAATCAGTGAACACTTCACCACAGACTAGCGTGAGTAAATGATGATTTAGGAATGTAGCTATGAGGGACAACATGCTAATTAGGGGTATAAGCTTTCTGACATTTTAGCCCATTGCAAAATCTAGGGATGTCCCAATCGAATTCAAAGATCACTACCAGGTCAATCTGAAATGATTGGGATTGGCTGGAGCATGAGGGACCCTAAGCCTGATCCTTCATTTTATGTCAGTCTTCACGCAGATGCTTTGTTGCAGCGCGGGGTTAAAATACAGTCAAAAGTTTAAGACCACTTGACAAACAGCAACAAATCATATGTTGCATGGTTGGATCTTAACAAGGTTCAAAGTAGATCTTCAACAGCAACAAGAAGAAATGGGAGTGAGACAAAACATTTTTGAGCAATTTATTTAAAAAACGATGTTTAAACTGAAACATAATCATAATCTTAGGACCACAAGCCTTTAAAAGATCAAATCTGTGTTAAAATGTGAATTCATTGCCATTTTATGTTAGGTTCACACTGTAATGATGTTCTAATGGCAAAGCCAAAAAATGTTCCCTTTGTGAAGCTGGTCGGGTTGTTGAAATGCATAAGCTGGTCTCTCAGCTCCATCACTGCTGAGGTGGGACGCAGTAACAGTCATTTGTAATTTCTTAAATTATCCTGAGGGTTATGGAACAAGAAAGTCAGTTGAAGACCCAAATAAAATTAACCAGCACTGAGCCAGAGGATCTAATTTGCTGTCCGTCAAGACACTGGAGGATCCTCCACCCAAATCTAGGCTGTTACTGGTGTCGACTGCAGACCCATAACCATCAGACAGCATGTGAGACTGAAGGGCTTCAAAAACAAAAAACGTCTTCAAGGGCTTGTCTCTTTGAACACCACAGAACTGGATGTTTGGACTTTGCAACAGAGCATCAAACATGGAACTTGAAAGGTGAAAGAAAGATTTATTCTCTGATGAGAATTTTAACCTTGATGGTCCTGATGGTTTCCAATGTTACTGGCATGACAAGCAGATCCCACCTGAGATGTTTTCTAGGCGTCACAGTTTTCTATGCGCCATAATGGTCTGGGTGCTTTTTCCTTCAGTGGAACAATGGAGCTTCAGGAGATGCAGGGGCATCAAATGGCTGCTGATGTTGCAGAGATCATCCCTCATGACTGAAGGACCTCGTTTGTGTGGTAACAACTGGGTTCTTCAACAGGACAACGCTACAGTACACAATGCCTGCAGGACAAGGGACTTCTTCCAGGAGAAGAACATCACTCTTTTGGATCATCCTGCATGTTCCCCTGATCTAAATCCAGTTGAGAACCTTGCGGGATGGATGGCAACGGAAGTTGATTTCTGTTTTGGGGGTTTACAGGGTTTTTTTGGAGGTGTGTCCCTAAACTTTTGATCAGTTTAAGCATTGTTGTTAAGAAATTGCTCAAAAAATTTTCTGTCTCACTCCCATTACTTCTTGTAGCTGTTGAAGCTCTACTTTGTAAGGATGAAACCAAGCAACATGTGATTTTTTGCCGTTTATCAAGTGGTCTTAAACTTTTGATCTGGACCAGCAGTGTATCAGCAGTGTGGAAATATTTCAAATTGGAAAATGAAAATTTTATGAACATTTTGCATTGCAGCATTTAATACTACCAATCTGAAACAATGCCTAAAAATAAACACTGAAGTACAGTGAGTAGAGTAAAAAAAATAAAAAATACGGAATATGACCAGTTCACTCAGCTGCACTGCACTGAAGCAACACACACTTTTAAACAGAGAGAAATTTCCTAATGACAGCTCACAGAGAGGGAAACTGAATTCATCACCAATCAGTGTGATAAAAAATTTAAATATCTCACCTTCTATTGGAGCTAGGATAAGCCCCGCCCCCTCCACACTACATTTCAGACTTTGCCCTACCAGAGCTTTACATATGAGGTATTTAGATTTACCACAGACATTTGGAGTCTGATGTTCACCAAGTGTGGACACATAGCCTCACTGCTCATTGGATTAACCCCTCCTTTAATTTAAAGCATGCAGTATTGAAGCGCATCAGATTGTCTAATCTCATACAGCAGAGTGTGTAAAACAGGCAGGTGAGGACACGCTGGGCAGTCGGGAAATAGACAAGAAACAGGTCCACGTCATTTTGAGGGATAATCCAAGAATTCAGTTTTTGATCAGATACATTGGATTTTAATGAATCTGACGGTGCTGGAAACTGTTATGTAAGAAAGTACAAACATCAGATTGTGTCTTAACAAAAACTACAGAAGCATACTTCAGAGGAGAACTAGGTTTTTCTTTTTGTCTAAATTAAGTGTAGACAAACTGTGTGAATTTTATCTCTTTAAGTTCACAGTGAATACACACACACGCCCTCACCCACAACCCTGATGTTTAGTTCAGCCTTGTCCTCTCCCACAGGGTTGGTGACAGTGATGCAGTAAAGGCCTTCATCTCCTCTCTCCGCTCCCTCTATTACAAAGCTTCTCAGGTTCTTCCTGCTCTCCACCCGCACCCGGCCCTCGGGGCTTGAGATTTCCTGCCCACATTACACAAACACAAACACACATGCCATTTAAACACCATTCAAACACACTGTATAACATTATACCAGCCACACTGCTGCCTACTGTCTCCCCCAAGATGACAGTCACATTTACATTTTTCTGCACAAAATATGCTATGAATAAATGCATTCACTAAATGCATGATATATTTTACATTTCTCTGGCACAACACTATTGTAACTCCCCTCAGACTGCATGAAGTACCAGGTTATCAGGTACTGCATTACCAGTGCTGCTGTCAGGATTGGGGAGGTAAATGTGGGCAGAACCGTAACAGGAATTTAAGGATTGGAAATCGATGAACACAGCTTGTTTTAATCACAAGAGTTGCTAACTGAACCACACAGCATTACATAAATGCAGTAAATACAGCTATTATACGGCTCTCCAGAATGCCGAAGAAACGCTCTATTGAATTAGAATGGGAAGGTGTCCCAGACATGTGGAATTATATTTTTATAACACTCGCTGCAGATGAATAATACCCGCTGCCATGGAAACGGGTTTTGTGCTTCACATATGCAGTTTCATATCACTCCGCCATTAGCGCAGTTAGCAAACATGTAGCATGTTAGCATGTGCAACCTGATAAGCACTAGTAAACAGTAACATGGTTTATTTAAAATTCCATAAATAGAAACTGTGGCCACATGTGCTCTTTTAAAATGCATAAAAGTTGATCATTGTTCCATGTTTAATTTTCAAGTGTAAATTAGCACAAAATACCACATTGCTAAGCGATGACCAGAACAAAGTAAACGTTGTGCTGTTTACCGCTGCATTGATGTACTGTAAACATTTCAGTTATGGTTCATACTTCAGATTTTGTAGCACACATTAGAAATGAGAGAACTGTGAATCATGTGAATCACTATTGTCTATTTGACAGGACCTCTCCCTCGTGATCGGAGGTGTCGCAGGTTCAAGTCCCGGCCTAGGCACCACTGAGAAACCCTTGAGACAGGTACTGTGCTGATATACTGCTCCATGTGTGGGGTTAAAGGTCACTGAGGCTCTTTGATTTCACAATGACAAATATTCACTTTTTCTTAACATTGTCATTGTCATACAGACTAGTACTAGAGTAACTCCATCAGCCAGAAACAAATTCCTTGTGTATGTGAAGGCCAATAAATGTGACTCTGATTATTCTATCAGCAATCAAACCTTCCAGGTGTTAAAAGCAAAAAAAGGTTTCAATAGGTACTTTTAGAAAGCTCACGCTCTTCACATCAAGCAGAACATGAAGCTAAGTGTTAAAGCTAAATATACCCACAAGATTAGCACACAGCTGCTTTTGTCTCACTTTGTTGAAAGTAAGTCAAAAGTCAAAGATTAGTTAGAGAATTTTAGAAGAAGACAACGTGTTCAAAAACGTTTGACAGGCATTGTACTGACCCTACACCGGTTATTTAAGTGCTTAGTGTGAGCAATAGGATAGATTCTAGTGTCTTAGAATGACTTTCGCTACTGCAGCCCATTCATGCAGTGGGTTTCTCACAGTAGGTCCTTTCCTCCAGCAGACAGTGGGAGCTGGATCTCCCGAGATCTCCACGTCCAGACGCAGCTTATTGCCAGCAACCACAATAATGGTGTTTTTGTTGACCATACTGCCAGAGGTGTCGAGATGAATTTTGGGGGGGTCTGAAGGAGGAACAAAGATAATTTATTAAATAAATGTAGGATTTAATATAATAACTGCCATAATAAGTCATCTCAATTCATGTAATTTCTTTAATATCATAAAAAAACAGCTGAGCATAATACTGGGCGAATCAATAAACTAAATACAGGGGGTACTCAACTTACAATGGGGTTCTGTTCCTCGTTGTGTGTCATAAGTCGACATTACATAAGCGTCTACTGTGTGTTGCCCTGGGACCATTCCTATGCCAGTCCACCAGAGGGAGACATTCACCCACCTGAGGCTCTGTATTGCATTTTTTGGGTGTTTTATTAAAGCTACTTTCACTTTCACCTTTTAGACCATTACTAAAAACAACAAAAAACGGGGTTTGAGGCAGCGCCGTAAGTTGTGTGCATCATAAGTTAAGGACACCCTGTATATATTAACAGATGTTTTTTTTCTGTAAAGTTGGGGATTCAGAGAAAAAAGTATTTTTACAACAACAGCAATTCATTCTAAATGAGAAATAAACTGATAGATTAGGAAGAAAGGTATACTTACCCTGACGAGGCACGTAATCAATCTTGATTTCTGTAGAAAACAAAAGAAATGAAATATAGAAATTTAAACATGGCTAACATGCATGAAACCATTGTGTCTGTGTTTAGTTTTGTATGGAAAAAAGATATGCAAAATAAATAAATAAATTAAAATGCTTAAAAGGTTCATGTAGGTAGAAATTGTAGAAAGTGGCTGTGAATAATAAAAGTACTAGATTTGTGTTGGAGACCTCCTGGTTCCATTCACCACCACTCTTTCTCTACAGTTTCTCTACAGTAAACCATTTCACAGCAAATACACTGTAAATGACTGTTTAACACTGAATTATGAGGAAAAACAAGTGTGATTCCCCTGTACCGACAGGTCACATGGAGCATGTGTGTGTAGGAGTGTGAGTGGGTGTGTGTGGTACCTAAGAAATTGAGCTTGGCAGAGATAGAGAGTGCATAACCATCAGGAACGAAGGTGTAGTCTCCTGCATCCTCTGGCTTCACATCATCAATCACCAGCTTGTGGATCCTGAGTGATCGTGACCCAGTGTTAATCAACAGCAAATTAAAAGACCTTATAGTTACCACTAATCACAATAAAAATTACAGTTTCTATGCGGACGAAAAAGATGATAATATAAAGCTACAGTATAACATCACAGCACTGAGAGAAAAACAATTTAAGACACCAATTCACTCTCTCAATTAAAGAGAAAATTGTCAACAATATACTGTCAAAACGAAAGACTCCTCCTTCATTTTTGTTTTATTTTTTAAAATAATTTAATGACAGCTGCCATTTAAACTGTCAAACATTCATGAAGACAAAGTGACTTTGGGAGTTAATGTAAACTTCCTGCAAAGTGAATATTTATTTATTTATGTTTTATAATCCATTATATTTTATAGTCCTGCAGTAGGGGGTTAGGTGCTTTGCTCAATTACTTTTCATTCTGGGAATTAAACCAGCGCTCTTTCAAGCACAATCCTACTTCTTTAACCATTAGGCCATGGCTGCCTTTTCAGATTTTAATAACTTGTTTTGACATCAACAACGTGACCTGGAAACGTGCAATAAATACCTAATGTCAGGTTTTAACTTTGGGGGATATAAGCGAAAGGGAATAATGCAAGCGCCTTTATTTAAACCACACTAACAAATGCAAACAGGAGATTAGAAATAAACGTATTATAAGGTTCTCCAGAACGCTACATTGAATTTGAATATGAAAGTCTCCCGGAAGTGTTGCAATATTTTCTGATAATGCCCGTTGCCATAGGAATAGGTTTTGTGCTTCAGATTTGCGGTTTCATATCACTCTGCCATTAGCACAGTTAGCAAACATGGGGGACAGTTTCAATATAAATGATAATATATCGGGTTTTAAGAAGGGGAAAGTTTCAGGGAAGAACGAGCTAAGAGGTGTAAAGCATTGCGACAACCAGAACATTCTGAAGAACTATTTGTTTCTCAGCTCAAACACCCAAACTACATTTTCTTAGCACCACAAAACTGCTATAAAATTTATTAATATAATATATAATATAATTTAAAAAATTATTTTCTCGTTTTGGCACAGATTTGTATAATAAGTGGGATGAAGTTTGGATTTATCTTCTTATAATGGCCATCTCACAATTCATTATCTCTTGCATAAACCACAGCTTCATGGACTTGAAATAAACTACGGTGGATGAGAAACAATGACAACTACATGAAAAAGAACTGACCCTGAACAGTCAAAATACAACGTAGACGTACACGAACATGATTAACAACAGCTGTGGCAGGACGGGGACATATTACAGGACACAGATGACAAAGGCGGGAATACAGGTCATGTGACACAACAGGAAGTAAACGCAACCCATTTGAATACTGACATACAGGGACAACACTACCTGCAGCTATTCTCACACTTTAAGGACCATATCCTACATCACAAGCAAACTGGGTAGATATGACATTTATATCTCAGTGTGAAAGGCTGTGGATCCATATGTGGACAGAGTACAACATACAACATAAAACATGAACCTCTTACTTAAAAAACCCCCAAAACATCTGTTTTGTATATTTGGCACATACAAGTTTTGCAGTTTTCTAAACTCAAATCAGTAAATAAAAATAAAATAAATAATAAAAACATACTCAGGCATTCATAAAGCATACACATATATAAATATAATATTTAATAAACAGATTGAATCACATAGCTGATTTCTACTAAGATACACTAAGGCTTTGTCCACACAAACGACTGAATTAAGCGTTTTTCTGAAGTTTGTGGCGTCACCTAAGGCTTGAACATCCACAGTGTTTCTGCGCATTGGAGCGAATCTGACCATCCACACTTGCTTTCAGGACTTGCGTTAGGTAGACTGCGCATTTGGATGCTTTAAAAAAAAGTTGTGTGTCATGTTTCCTTGACGTCAATTTACCCTGTAATCATAATGAGCCCAAAAAAGAGCCTGAATTGCATTCACGTTTAGTCAATCTACTTTTCTGGAGGACAAAATATATCCCATGATGTTTCACACACCTGAACCCAATAGCAGCAGGGAGGTTTTCTCTGCCTACGTCACTATATCAGGAGGATATTTAACATAAGGATGGCAAGGTTCAACTTAGATTCATTTTATACTAAAATTACTGGAGCTGAACCGTGACGTCCTCGTGTTAAATTATATAAGCCTTGGACATGCTCATTACTCCCCCACAGGTAAAAACACAGCATTACAGTCTGGGCTGAAGGTTGGTGTTCAACAGGCAAAACTAATGCGAATTTAACATCATACATTTATCCAGATTTGACTGTGGAACATGTGGACAAGGCCTAAGGGTTTAGGGATTTACCTGCCGACGTGGGTCATTTTGATGCGGTCACTGGCAACAACTTCTACTCCATCCTTGAACCACTTCCCAGTTACTTTGTCATCAGACACTTCACATTTAAACACCGCCTGCTCGGCCGCCTTCAAGGTCAAATCTGCTATGCTCTGTAGCACCTCCAGCTCTTTATCTGAAACCCAGAGACAGAAGAGTGTATAGCCGTTCCTTTAGTCACCCTTGTGATTCTACAGAATTTTAAGACTAACAAAGCTGCAAATGTATCATTTGAACCAAAAGACAAGAAAAGAGTGAGACTACAGTAAAATAAAAGGCACCTTCTACTTCTAGCTCTCCCTTCGACTCTCCCCCACTGGTAAACACATAGTATGTTCCAATATCCTCCTTAGTGGCCTCATTGATGATCAGCCAGTGTTTGGTGCCATCTTTCTTAAAGCGATACTTCCCATCCCGACTTAGCTCCACCCCGTCCTTCATCCTGAAGAGTGAGCAAAACACAGGACAGTTCAGAGAAAACAAGCTTCTCTCGATCAAGAACATGACTAACAAAAGCAACTCGTCTTTCATTTCAGTCGAAGCACCTTGCTCAATTGTCTATTTTTTTATACAATGTCAAAATTGTGGAAACCACAGTGCTTTTAATACAACTGAGTATGTGGAGTCTTGGGTGGGAAATTCAAGTCAAGTCAGTTTTATTTGTATAGCACTGTAAAGCAACTTTACAGAATTTACACGATCCGGGTCCAAGCTCCTAATGAGCCAAGGGCCACAGAGGCAAGAAAAATCTCCCTAAAGAGTAGGAAGAAATCTTGGGAGGAACCCATCCTGCTCTGGTGAACACTGGAGAGTAATAACAGACAGAGAATATAAATAAATAATTAAAAACTAGGAGTAAAAATGACTGACGAGGTGTCTGCAGTTCCTTGTTAGTTGAGATCAGGTAAGTGGTTCTGTCCATATGGGTTCTCCTCAGTAGGAGTGAGGAGGTACATCATGTCAGGATTGGTCTGCATCACTATGATCCGGGCAGTAAAGTGGAACACGATCACTGGTACTTCAGAGTAGCTCAGCAGACACAGAGTTAGTGAGGAAGAGAGAGATTATGATGATGATGATGATGATGATGATAAGCCTTTATTTGTCAGTACACTTTTACATGCACTGAAATTGGACCCCTCAGACCACATACATACATAAATACATACATTCATTAACAGACAAACAGGTAAATTTGTAAAAAAGTGAGGGAGGGAGAAAGACTGTTGGAGTTTTACTGTAGTTTGCAGAAACTGCACTGTGCAAATGTCACCTGTAAAATTCAACATGCCAAATTAGACATTTACTACAGAATAGGGAATATGGAGATATATCGTCGTCCTTGCTCACCCGATATGAAAATCGATATGCTGACGGCAATATTGATATTTAAATGTTTAAACATTGACCTCCAATCTGATTGACCAGCATTGCTACTTCTTCTCTCCTCTGGGTGGCGCTGCTCGACTGAGTGCAGGAGACTTGGGTGAAAACTGTTAGATGCAGAAAAAGCTTGGCTGAGAGACACCCCAGCTACATTTAAATCTAAAGTCTGACTTTGGCTTTTAGAACGTTGATGGAACAGAGCATGAATTATTTTGTGATGGGTGTATCTGTGTCTGTAACTGTATCTGCGATGGATGACACTTCAAGGGAATCCTGTCAATGTGAGTAAACATACATCGCTGTCTTTACATTAAAAAAAATGTGTCCCTGCCAATATCTAGAGTTTGCTAAACGGTCCTCAACAATAATTTAGATCAGACAGAAGCAAAACGCTCAGTAATTTGTCTGGTAAATACGGGGTTAAAACTAATTGGTTGTAGTGGAAGGCGCGCTTCATGGGAGAGCAATGCATTGTGGACTATGTAGTGTCTGGTGCAGGAAAATAGGTGGAAAGAGTTGCTTTATGGGAGTTGTAGTTCGGCTGGTAGCATGATGTTAGCGCTACTTACCAAGTAACAAAGGGGAACAGAAGTGAAGCCCTGAAGCTGAAGTAGCAGTTTCTCTGCGCTTCCATTCTGTGATGTATCGCTGTGTCATTGTCAAGCAATATATCGATTATCGCAGAATCACTGTATGGCGATATTATCATTATCATGGGCTACGTATCTTTATCATATTGTATCGTGAGATACACTGCAATTTCCACCCCTACTACAGAACAGCCTTCAGTCTGAAGGCCAGAGCTACATGGGTATAAGCCATGAAGGCAGGGTTTTAAGTAAAAATGCAACACGATTGATTAGTTTGTGGTTTATAGCTTGGTAAATTAGCTAGTGTTTAGCTCCTACCCCAACTATACTGTTATTATACTTGTTATAACAAGGACAAATGATTTTTATTGTCTTTCTGCAGCAAGAGCACAGTGAACATTGAAGCAGTAAAAAGGATCAAGAGTTGGTCTGTGTAAAGATTTGTAAAAGTCATTCATATGTTGAGAGCTGGTTAGAAGAACAGGTTTGGTTCCAGATCTACTCTCCAGGCCTCCAGCCATTGTATGGATGTGTGAAACTCCAGCAGCACCTGACGGTGTTCCAGTAACAGCTATGTACAACCCTACCAAAACTTACATTTATGTTGGGAAATGAAAGGCTAAATTCATTTATGCATCACATTTGACACTAGGGGTGTAAAAATGTAAACACACAAACACTATGTGATGATATCCATCAAGAAGAATAAGTGTTTTTAGGCTGATTTCAGATCTGTGTTTAGTTTTTCTCCAGCACGTATAGTTGTGATGAAGCTGATCATCTATTGTATGATATTTGATAGAATCAGACTAAGCCAGTGCTGCCCAGCTCCTCTGGAATGACTCTGTGAGAACTTTCTGGACCATAAGTCTCCAGCACATGAGGCAGGAGTTCAGAAGCTGCTTGTTCCAGAGTAGAAACTGGGACGTGGCATATGAGTGAAAATCCACTTCCTGCTCCCATCTATAGATCTGTCCAGAAAATCTAAATTGGACCCTTTAAAATATTCTTTTTTAGCTTTACAATCTTAAATGAAGACACGAAAAACCATTATTTTTTCAGCTTTACTTATTAAGTGAATCTATAACATCCAAGCAAAAAATATCACAGCTACAGTTCAGAAGAGAAAAAATAATAAAAACAAGAAATACTGAGATTAATAAAGGATCACCACCCTCCAAAACAATATTTAACTCAATCAGGTGTAAGTAACCACCATTTCCACTGCAGACCATGGTCACTGTGATCAATTGTAGTCAATGTGATTAGTGAAGCATAAGAACAGCTGTTTCTGGAATATTCCCTCACTTGGTCGTGCAACTGACAGCAAACCACTGACTATGAGTGGCAACCACTTTCAGAAGATCTCAGGGTTAGAGTTGTGGACAAACATGAGGCAGGAGACGGATACAAAAAAATCTCAAAGGCTTTATCAATCCCAACGAGCACAGTAAAGTCCATAATAAAGAAGTAGTAGAAGTGTTTGGTACTAGAACCCTTCCTGGATCTGGATGTCCCTCCAAACTGGATAGAAGAGAAATGAGGAAAGTGGTAAGAGAGGCTACCAAGAGACCAATGGAGTTTCAGGATTTTATGGCAAAGAGTGTCATTGTGCATATGTGACAACAATTATACAAGCGCTCCACAATTCAGGAGAGTCGCAAGGAAAAAGACACTTCTCTAGAAAGGCCACATTAAAATGCACCATAAAAATTCTAGTGCCAATTGGAAAAAGGTCTTAAGACAAAAATCTAACTAATTGGCCTCACACCTGGAGGAAATACAATGCAGCTCATCATCCACAACACACCACACCTACAGTAAAGCATGGCGGTGTCAGCATCCTGTTGTGAGTGTGTTTCTCTGCCACAGGGCCTGGGGCTTTCGTTAGGGTTGAAGAAAAAATGAATAGAGCAAAATAAGATCTGCATGGAAGAATGGGCCAAAATAGCAGCTACAGTGTGTGCAAACCTGGTGAAGACCTACAGGAAACGTTT
>JBBIGC010000388.1:0-13912 GCA_037576955.1 Lepidarchus adonis | reverse complement strand
CTCTCTCTCTCTCTCTCTCTCTCTCTCTCTCTCTCTCTCTCTCTCTCTCTCTCTCTCTCTCTCTCTCTCTCAGCCATTCTAAAAATGCTATGAGGCTGTGTAGCAGCCAAATATGGGAGCCCTGGCAGTAAACAAGACCTGGTGGTCATACACCCTGCAGTCTCTGTCATACACTCATACACACATACACACTCACATACACATACATACTCATAGGTAGCCACTGTGAGCTGTGAGTTAAGTGCATGTCTAGAGTTTAATCTGTCCATGGACGCACACTTGAAAATAACATCTGTGAACACTTTTCACACTGTAGAAAATACAACTATAGATAGATAACATTATGAGAGAAGGAATATTATTTTTTATTCAAGTTATTTTGGACATCTTCTATTGGCTCATTTAATAAAGGATATAAAGAGCAGTTGGCTTTGGTGTAAGAAAGCATAGCAATGATATGTAAAACAAATGGCTAATGGCAACTTTTACTGCACCATGGTTCAGACTGACCCAAAAGACAACATATTTGGCTGTGCACATCATAAAGCTCATGTGTTAGACATGTGCCTCAGTGCAGAATTCCCACATTCGACTGGCCGTTTTAGCAGCAGCTCAAGAGTCTGTGATGAAAGCGGCATGGGCAGTCAAACTTTGTGGCTCCCACTGCCCTGCAGGGGTCTTAACCTCAGAGACAGCTGCATGAACAGCCAGCTATTACTGGACCTAAGAGAGCATAGTTCGTTTAAGATTTCCTGTCCACTTCACTAGACAAAATCATTAGACAGCTCAATATGCTTGGAGGAGAACTCTAACTGCAAAGTGTCATGTCAGCCTGTCAGAGACACCTGTCCTAGCTAGCATCATACCAAGGCCACCCTAACCATCAAGAGACAGCAGAATTGACATTATTTCTTAGACCCCTGGACATGGAGGGCTGTGGCATCATTAGGGATCGAAACCACAGCCTCCTGATGAAAGCAAATATCTTTAATAACCCCCCAAACCTGGATAGACTTTAAACGAATTATCACCAACATTACTACTGTTTACTATTTGATATATTCCAATGATCATCATTGGATTTTATACTGCTATTGCCATTAAAATTAACTGTACATAACATCTAGTCTGTGCATGCCTCTAGTCTGGGTATCTGAGCATGGAACAATACAGAAGCCTAACAGGATGTATCCTAAACACTGTAATTTATCATTTGCTACACTGCTGTCTGCGTATGCATATTTTAAGTCTTAAAATAGGTCCATCTCTCATTCGTTCCTTTGATCTGATCTCACCAGAAGTCTTTAGGGCTTGTAAACAATGGGCAGACATGGGCATACAGGCCACACGACCACATCAGCTCACCGTCATGGAACTATCATTAGTCATTCAAGGCTAAAACTGGGCTTTGCCCCAGTCAGTGACATGGAGCCTTTCCCAGCGGAATCTATAGGCCACTGCCAGTTGGATCAAGCCTAAATTTGGTACTACCTTGCTTGTTTGGTTTATGCCACTCATCTACTTGTACGTTACAGTACAATAATCTTCAGCATGACCCTAAATAGTCTTGTTCCTCACACCTCCACATGAGAGCAGGGCAGAGCATGCCAAGAGGGAGTTGGAATCTTGACAACGATGAAGAAAAAAGTCTCAGAGATGTCCAACTAGTGTAGTGACAAATACAGCAACAAGACATGTGAGACTTTGCATCAGAGTGATTTTACAATGGCAAAGGAGTGTTGAAGTTTTTTAACGCTGATAACCTTCACAAAATAAATATTCTAAATAACATCTCATTTACTTTTGCTAGACATTGATAAGCTCTGTTTGAAATCAGCATCAGTTGATATTACACTTGGGGTAAAATTATATCAATTATCTTGTTGGAACGTCCAAGTACGTGCCACGCACAGCTTCCGGGCTGATGAGTGCAAATGTTCCTCCAGTATTTTCTGCTTACCTACTGGATTCATCTTGCCATTAGTTTTGACCAAATTTCCTGTGCCTTTGTAGCTCACACATCCCCTAAGCAGCAGCGATCCACCACCATGTTTCACAGTAGTAACGGTGTAGCTTTCATCATAGGCCAAAAAGTTTCATTTTAGTCTCATCACTCCAAATGAATTTGTGCCAGAAGGTTTGAGGCTTGTCTTTGTGCTGTTTGACATATTGTAAAAGGGATGCCTTGTGCCATTTGCCATCTTCTGGCAACTCGACCATGCAGCTCATCTTTTTTCAAGTGCCTCCTTATAATCCAAAAACATCAGTGCAGCACTGGTTGAAAGATGCAAGGTTTTGCCAGGATGCCAGAAACTCATTGACCTTTTATACGCATCCACTAATTACAAACAAACAGATCACAGGTGAAGATGGTTCCTTTAATAGCCGTTCAAACCCGTTTGTGTCAAGTTGTGTGCATGTTATCAGGCCAAATCACCAGGGTATGTAAACTTTTGATCAGGGTCATTTGGGTAGTTTCTGTTGTCATTATGATTTAAAAAGAATAAACACAAAGTTGTTTGACAATAAGTGTCTTCAGCCAAAAACTAACTATGAGTGAAAGAAAAGTTTATGTTATCATTCACATTCTCTGAAAAATGGAAATGGAAAAAAGAAATCATACATTCTGTCAGGGCATGTAAACTTATGAGTACAACTGTATAGCCTTTGAATCACAGAATGGTATTCCAGGGTATTTACAATATACATCTCAATGTAATATGTTAATTAGAGCTGTAATACATGATACCATTAAGTCTTGTCTACAGTCATCTTATTGTAGCTGATCTCAACAGAGTCTAGCAGTTAAAAAACTGTCTGTATAAGCAAGCCATGGCAAATAAAAATCAGTCAACAAAAAAGGACACATGAACAACAATTCCACGTTGGAACATTGGTATGAGAATTTGATTACACTATTGATTAATGGTGGAAGACCTTTCTAAATAAATCACTTATTGCATGCTCCATCACCCCAGATAATGCTGTTTCACCACACCACAGCCTAATCTTTGGGCCAATGTTTGGCATCAGGCATCATGGACTTGCACCTTAGGTATAATGTTATTTCTATTTAACACAAAAAGTTTTGGTAGTGTGCCAATATGTAGGGTGTCCATATGCAGTAAGCCTGTTACAAGAGGCTACCACTACTCCAGCATTACTGGAATTTTCCAATAGAACTCTAACCAATGGTAGTAGTAATGATCACTACACTGACCAATCAGTGTATTGATGAGGGGTTAAAGCTCAGAGTAGTCAGAAGTTTTTCTGTGGGGGTCAGAATGAATCTAGACACTAGCAATGAACAACATCGTCAGCAATGTAATTGTCAGTGATCAAGCAAAATGTAACTTATGGGTTTAAGTTCTCTGGCAGTACTGTGTGTGCAGAGATGTTCGTCCTGCAGCAGCGCTCCAGTTGTTTTACTGGTCACACTGTGTTCTATGGGGCGCTGGCTTTCTGGTGCAGGGAATTAATGAAAGGCCTGGCACAGCTTTTTTGCTGAGAAGCACATCCAATTATCGTGAAACTGCAAACAGCAGCGCTTTACTAGCACTCTCTAATTCACTAAAGACCGCAATCTTCTGCTTCTCTCAGTTTCTACAGCTCCACGCCTATTTTTATGAAAGCAGTGCGCACTACTGATAATGTCATTCTGCCATTGAATAAAGGAGCACACTGTGCTTGATTACTGAATGTATGTTTCTTGACCAAAATTATAGCTTGCAATGGTTGTTGGAAGATATAACATAATTACAATTATAAATAAATAAGTTTTGTTTCCCTGAAAATCTTTTGATCAATGGTTCATAAAATAACTATTCACAAATGTGATGCTATTTTAAAAAGTTTTTTGGGAAAAAACACTTAAATTGTTAGAGAATCTTCACATTATGGATATTCTGAGTATGTTTAAATGCATTAGGTCTACTTCTGAAAAGACCCAAACTTGTAAAATGTCAATGTTTCTGGATAAATATGAACTAAAACATTCTGAACTTTACATGCAAGTCATAAAAGTAAAGAGAACCCACATACAGTATGAATATATATATATATATATATATATATATATATATATATTGTGGCAAACTGCCCCTCGTCCACGTGCCTCGCCCGAGCCGTTGGCGACACCTCCTGGCAAAAAGCTAACAAAAGGGGGGTGGAACCAGCGGGGAGGGCATTGCTGGGGGCACGTGGCTTTCGAGCAGATGAGGAGCCGGCCATGGGCAATCAGCGCGGCCAGGTGCGCCCGGTGTAGCGAGTGCATAACAGCCAAGAGAGGAGGCGAAAAGGGGGAGATCGAAAGAAAAAGCGAGCACGGAGGAGCGTGAGAGAGCCTGATCACCACCGCAGTACGAGGAGCCGGCGGAGAAGCGAGAAGCGGAGCCGAACACGAGGAGGTGGGCGTGGCCGAGTGTGTGCTCCCTCACTCCCTGGGAGTGCTGTGTTTTTGTTTTCAGTATGCCCCAGCCTACGGGAGGATGCTGGGGACAGCATGGAGCGGTGCCCAGCCACCAAGGGGCAGAAAAGAACATCACCTTTGAGTTAATGTCCCCACTAAATAGTAAAAACTGAAAGGCTGGTGAATAAATATGCCCCAAAAATCTGGGGTTGACTCGATCTTGTGTCTCTTGGTGTCACTTGTGCCATGGTGCCTGTCACAATATATATATATACACACACACATTACTGCATATTAGGGGTGGGCCACAATACACCTGCAGCAATATTTAAATCTCTAAACATTCATCACCAAGTTGACTCACTGGTGTCGTTACCTCTTCTCTCCTCTGGGTGGCGCTGCTCGACTGAGTGCAGGAGATTTAGGTGAGAATTGAAGAATTGGTTTCTTGTGTTATGCTTTCAAACTGCAACAGTTAGGTGCAAAATAAAGCTCGGCTGAGATGCCACAGCCATATTTAAATCTAAAGTCTGAGTTAGAACATTGGAACAGAGCCTGGATTCTTTTGTGACAAAGCCACCCAGACAGCTGCAGAAACAATCCGTTTGCAGAACCAAAGAGTTTCTGCACAAACTGTCAGAAAGTGTCTCAGGGAAGCTCATATGCAGCTCGTAGTCCCACTCGAGATTTGGACCTGACTGCAGTTCATCATCGTAACCGACTTGATTGGTAAATGCTCACAATCGATGGCGTCTGACATGTTGGAGAGGCGCCCTGTTCACGGATGAGTCCCGGTTTTCACTGTTCAGGGCAGATGGCAGACAGCGTGCGTGGCGTCATGTGGGTGAGCAGTTTGCTGGTGTCTACGTTGTGGATGGAGTGGCCCATGGTGCCATTGGGGTTATGATATGGGCAGGCGTATGTTATGGACAACAAACACAGGTGCATTTAATTTATGGCATTTTGAATGCACAGAGATACTGTGACGAGTTATAACATTTGCACTCTGCTTTAGCTGAATTGTTCTTATGTGGTAGGTCGTTATTAAAAAAATGAATAATCTTTTAATCAAAAACATCTACAAATCTACAAAAACAAAAAAAAATATTAGGTTGTGTCCTACCTATTTGTTATCAACAATCTATATGATCTAAAACCTTCACATTCCCCATTGCTTCAAAATGTCTGAGTCAGTATTGACTCAGTGGTGTGTATGGGTGCATGGCTCTGACTGTGCAAACGGCAGCCTTCATGGACTCTGGGAGTCAAATGTCACTGCTGCATGTGTTCTTATTGGATCCAGTTTCAGCTTTGGTCCTGCTACATGTGGTAAGGAAAGACAGTATGATAGAGAGCTTTGGGTGAGTTGTTTTGGAGTCCATAGGCCTTCAATCCTGACGCTCCCTCTAGCAGGACATTGGATAGAGCGGGTTCAGTTTTCTACCCCCTTCCAAAAGCTGCCAATGAATCCTCCGACGCCCCCTATTTCTGCAACCACTATTTAAAGCTCTGATTGGCAGGAGGCATTAACAGGGTCTAGGAGGCCAGATGGGCTGAGGAGAGCCAGGGAAAAGCCATATTCCAAGGACATGACTAAGGCTGCAATCAACAATTATTTCTATAATTGATGTATATTTCTGCTGTTACTCATTTAGCTGGCTAACAGAATCATTGTGTTGTTTGCAGTTTCCTCTCACTGGTTCTCTCACTGCTCTGCAATCATTTAAAGTTCTGTGGGAACCAATTGCTTCTTTTATGATGCAGTGAACTAATAGAAGCTTTTTGGGCCCTGTTGTTTCCTGTAGTGTACTGGATAGAGTGTGCATCAAACCCCTACTACAGTGCATTAATTAGCATTTGTGTTTTTACTTAAACATCCACATACATACACTTGTTCCAATTTACATGTTTAATCAAATTTGTTGACCTCTCTAGTGACTGTTGTCACTCCTTAAAAAAGAGCAACATACATAACATACAGTATATTTTATTTGGCTGGAAGTTTTTACTGGTTGGCTTACAGTGACACATCAAGGGGTGGGATATATTAGGCAGCAAGTGGACAATCCGTTTGGGCAATACTCAATACTAGTCAGGTGGTTTTAATGTTGTGGCTGATTACTTTACACACAGCAACATCAGATAAGCTTTCTTTCTCTTTCTTTTTCTTTCTTTCTTTCTTTCTTAGATCCGAATCTGCTATATAAAATGTCAGCTTTAATTATTTTGATTATTTTAATATTTAATTTTAAATTATTATTTTGAACAAAAAATATTGAGTCTAAATTGTCAGAAATATCTTGAAATCTGGACTTTATTAAGACCTCAATAGAATTTCCATTCCACAGCTTCTGATGAAATGCAGACAGTGATGAAACTACTCACCATCTGAATGCCTTACGATACCAAAGGGAATTTAATAGCATCATTAAAGTTTCTCCTGCACTTGTTTCTACTGGTCTCTGCCAGTCAAATATCTAGGAGTGTTGCCAATCACTAAGCCTCAGCAAGATGCAAGGCAAAGCGCCATCACGTCACTCAATTGAGCAACAGTTGTTTCATAGTGACTAATTAACATCTTATGGCTTAAAGAAGACAAACAAAAAGCTACGTAACATTCAGACACACATTGTAGACCTAAGCCTATGACTTACCCACTACCATTTAGTTTCAGTGGTTTGTGGTCATGTCTTGTTATGTGTATTAAAACATAACATTATAATTAATTATTTCTTAACCATTTTCAGTGATCGTTTGAATGGAGTAAATAAACAAGTGCCTGAGAACAATATCCTCCCTTGCCCCTTTTTTTTTAACTTAAACTTAGCGGTAATCTAATGTAGTTTACTGAATAACTATAGTCTTTCTGGGGGAGCTTGTCAAATATTTTGTTTTAGAATAATTGTATAAACATAAAATTTCAAACATATAATTATTAAGGGGTTTGCAGAAAATAGCACATTTAGTTTTGAAAAAAACTTTTTTCCCTATAGAAATTATAATTTGGCATTTTGACATTTTCTGCTCCAGTAGCTCTTCTATGTGATCAGACCAGACAAGTTTCTTTATGGCTCCATGCACATTAAATAGCCTGTGTGCCCTTGATTCTGTTGATGGTTCACCATTTGTCCTTCCTTGGACCACTTCTGATAGGTACTAACTAACCACATACTGGGCATAAGATCTGCTGCTCTAACCCAGTCTTCAAATCATCACAATGGCCTTTGTAAAGTTGCTCAAATCCTTGTTGCCTATTTTTTCCTTCTTTACATCAACTTCAAGAACTATATGTGTTGGTGCCAATGAGTTATCAAGATAAACAATGCCACCTTTCTGTGGTGGACAATTTAAATTAAATGAATTTGAAATTAATTATACAAGGCACTATTTCTTTGAATGAAATCAGATAATCTTTTATTTAGGTGATTCTTTTATGATTTATTTTATTTATATTCTTTTATCATTCAAAACGTCATAATGTATAAATTCATAAAAGACTCAAAAAGTATAAATGCAAATGAACAGCAAATGTGTATTTTCTACCAGTACCAGTAAATACCAGTACTGAAATGGTCAATATTGTGATAATTATGCACATTGTGTAAATATATCATAGGTCATAATATAATAAAAACTAACTTCAGATAAATGCAACAACAGATGCTACAAGAAGGCTGCATCCAAATGCAGATTCCTTACTCTTGAGGACCCTACTAGTTGTCTTAGCACCTTGAAGAAAGCCTACACATCAGTCTATGTGGAACACCTTTTCCCAGAGGCTTTCTGCTTTATTTTTATATTGCACTTACTACAAGGCACAAATCCTCTCAGACCACATAAGTCATATTCTTACTACTGCATCAACGAAAAGCCATTGTGACTAAGCAAGAGCGAGTGGCCAAGTGGTGACGTATGCCAACAAATTAACTGATATCACATAAACTGCTAATAATATCCTGTGTAATGCTCCTTACCATCAGTTGTGTCCTCACATCGACGGTTGAAGTTTTCATATGAATCCCAGCGGATTAGGGGGTCCTGGGTGTTGTAGTCCACAGACACACTGGGGCCATTCTCTAGGTGATCCAACCCTGTGGGGAATGTGAATTATATAATATATACAGCAAAGGAGAAAGACTTCTTTCCCTCCTGGATGTCTTCATTACTGCCTCTACTTATTTCATAGTCACTTGATGGATTCTAATCACACTGTCATTTAGTATCTGCATTAACAATTACATCTGAGGTCACTTAGAAACACAACACAGTTTGAGGCTAATGTGATGATTTTAAGTAGTTTAACTTTTAACTACTAACTTTTAGAACTAGATCTTCCTAGAGTAACAAAACACTGACAAAAAATGACACATCTGTAAACATGCTGATTTATCCTAATGGTCATTAGTTAGCACCAAGCTAATGGCATTGCACATTTTTGGTCATTCCAGATTAAACATGAACTTCTGTAGCTTGAAACAGACTTATTAACATTTGAGTTTTTATGTAGGAACTTTTTCAGTAAAGCTGCAGTTTCCCACCTTACAAAACCCCATTGTTTATTCTGCTGCTCGTATTCACAGTAAGTGATGTATCTAGTACTTCTAGAAGGTCTAGAGCAGGTGTGTCAAATTTCAATTTGGTAGTTCCCCTCCTCAAACACGCACACTAAAGCTTGCAATGAACTTGAAATTGGTTTCCTCATGTAATTGGTCACACATTGTAAACCAAAACATAATTTGCTTACTTCACTGTTGGATCCTAATTGTTTTGGTAGTTAATCTGCAACATTAAACCATTAATCAAATCCCAGACACCTGTCTATAAGATTCCATTACTTGTTTAAAACATTTGCCTCATAATTTTAGTTAAAACTAAAGAAACAAACTGTTCTTAATTGATAATTGTCAATAACATTTGATCTTATTGGCTGACGTACTCTCCTAGTCAAGAAGTAATTTAAAAGTTTAACTATGACAAACTGCTACATTATGACATAAATAAACTTTTTCTTACAGATCAATGGAAAGCTGCAGTGATACCTTTGCTGCTCATTTAACAGTAACAGCAACACATTTGATATTTTTCTCCATATATGACATACGAATACAAGATATAAACACACCTTTTCACTTGAAATTTATTTGTTTGTGGCTTTGCCAATCATTATCATAGTGAATTCTAAACAGACCTGTGGTAGTGAAGAGAGAGTCTTTAGTGCCACCTACTGCCAAGAGCTTAGTTTACATATAAGAACCAGTGACTGGGAAGAGAAGGACGTTTTGTTCTTAAGAAAACTTTTATAATGATGACACACCAAATAAAAGTGTCTAAAAAGGGGTATTTTGTATGATATGGCCACTTTAGGATCAGATGTGCATGATAGTTGTGATAAAAATAGCAACCACATAACAACACTAATTACTATGAGCTTACCTCTGATCTTCTCTGGCCCAAAAGAGAAGATAAACTCCACTTTTCCATCCTCAGGGTATCTGTCATCTGTTGAAACATAGCTCTGTGGTTAGTCCTAGTAACAGTTTGACTCATGTCGTCTTTAAGAAGACACTACACAAAATACTGAGATTTGTTGCTGTCAGAAGAAAACCTTGCATCATTGAAAGCATCATTAGATCTTTGTATCAATGAAATTCCCCGAAATCTATGATCTAAAATAAGTTGACTTGTTATTGTACTAACATTTGTTCCCCTCTTCTGTTGTTACAATTTTCATCATACAGAGTTTTGTACCAACAGTGATATGTTGCAAAAAGAGAAGGCTAAGAACATAGGAACCTCTGAAGGTCTCATCCAAGTCGATCTTGGTGAAGACCAACCCTAAATCATGCACGGCACAAGTGTGGAACTGAACTCGGAAGATCACATCTCGACTGGGATTTCGATAACGCTTGTGGTAGCACTTCAGCTGTAGCATAGAGAAAGAAAAGAGAACATAGGTTACATGGGTATCAAAAGAAGTGTCTTATTCTAGTTATATTAGTAGCTAGAAAATACTCAAATGTATGCATGAAGAAACATTACAGGTACATCGAAAAAATTTAAATATCAAGAAAAATGTCAATATTTCTTGACATTCATTTCAGAAAGTCAAATCCATATATTAAATAGATTCATTATACATAGAGTGAAATATGTCAAGCTTTTATTTCTTGGAATTTTAATGTCTATGGCTTTCAGATAATAAAACCAAAAATTCAGAAAATCTCAGAAAATTTGAATATTGTAAAAAAGTATGGTGTCACACCCTAATCAACGAATTAACTCAAAACACTGCTGACTTGACAGATGCCCAGAAGACACCATCCACAAGGAGTGTAAGCCACAAAAAGGTTATTGCTAAAGAAGCTGGTTGTCCCAGCAACAGGTACATCTGCAGCCCTGAGAGGCCAAGCAAAATCCATTCAAGAATTTGGGGGAGCTTCACAAGGAGTGGACTGAGGCTGGAATCAGTGCACCACCAGTCACTACACACAGACGAATGCTAGACATGGGCTACAAATGTCACATTCCTCATATCTCCACTCCTGAACCAGAAACAATGTCAGAAACATCTTAACAGGGCTAAGGAGGAAAAGCACTGAATTGTTGCTCAGTGTCCAAAGACTCTATTCAGATGAATGAAAATTTTGATTTTCATTTGGAAATCAAGGTCCCAGAGTCTGGAGGAAGAGTGGAGAGGCACAGAATCCACATTGTTTTAAGTCCAGTGTGAAGTTTCCACAGTCAGTGATGATTTGGGGTCATGTCATCTGTTGGTGTTGGTCACTGTGTTTTCTGAAGTCCACAGTCAACACAGCAAATCTTAGAGCACTTCATGCTTCCTTCTGCTGACGAGCTTTATGGAGATGTTGATTTCATCTTCCAGCAGGAGGAACTAAAAGGTGGCAGCCATAGCCCAATGGTTAGAGAAGTGGGTTTGTGACCGAAGAGTCCCAGGTTCAATTCTCAGAAGTGCGCTTGAGCAAGGCCATGTACCAACAGTTCACCATGTACGTGTGCCAAAATGCTGTAAATGTAAAGAGGTGGTTCAACCACCAGGGTGTTACTGTGCTTGACTGGCAACAAACTCTCCTGACCTGAATCTCATAGAGTATTGTCAGCTGTAAGATGAGACACCAGACCCAACAATGCAGACGACCTGAAGGCTGAGATCAAAGCAACCTGGCCTTCCATTACATCTCAGCAGAGCCACAGGCTGATCTCCTCCATGCCACATCACATTGACCAAGTATTAAATGCATAGGAATGAACATACTTTTCAGAAGACTGACACTTCTGTTTAAATAATGCTTTTTTACTGATCCTATGTGTTATTCTAATTTTCTGAGACAGTGAAATGTCAGTAATATGCATAAATATGCAATAACATTTACGGAGTGGTCCAGTGTCCTGGTGATCTGCTAGCCTGCAGAGTTTAGCTGTGGTCCTAATTTAACACACCTGATTAACACTACAATTCCTGAAAGCCACAAAAACTATCTATGAAGGTACGATAATGAAGGCGTTCCGGCACTCCTGCTCATTGAATGCTTTCTCAACAGGCTTGAAGAAGGTCTACATAGTTGAGCACTTGCCAATGACAAATACAAACTCTTTTCATTTGGGTAAGAGTTATATTCATTATATTAACAGTGGTACAATTTATATCAAATTGTCCTGAAAGTTACAGAAAGTGTCCAGATTTGCCTGATTCCATATCTGTCAATAAAAAATTACCAAGATATCTCCTTTTAGCAACAGGCCTGGTTCAATGGTGATACAGATGCTTGTATGACTGTCCCCCTGAACATTACTGTAAAACAGAGAGAGAGAAATTAGTGTATGAAAGTGGCAGAAGCAGGCCACTTATGAAGGTCTGAATGGTGTGTATGGTAGCCTGCAGCCACTATGAAAAGGCCAATAAATGACCACCATGTGCTGAACTCACAAAATATAAATGAATCTGAAAATTTAACCACTCATTATATATTTATTGAAATTCATCCAAGACCAATGGTGTTGAAAAAAGACAAAGTAGCCTATAAAAGTCAAGTGGACTGTCATGCCAGAGGATATCAATGATGAAGTGAACTGTGAGAGGAAAAGGAGCTGAACAGAGAGGTAATCGGTCATTTCCATGCTGTCTTATTTAAGTCAGTGGCACTTGTTGAAAAAAAAAGAGGGGGCACAGCCCTGACCCTGGCAATGTGACTCCCAGTACTGTGTTAAGCCACAGATTAACACATGCTAATCAGCAAAGGAAAACAAGAAAACAACAAGCATGCAGTATAAGATACAGATACCCGCTGATACCTGGCTGATTTAACCCCTTCTATTTAACTCTTGAATTATTACCCAGTAACTAATATGAAAAACTTGATTACAGCTGTGAAACTAATGCATAATACATGAAGTACTGAATGTGAGGAACTGAAGTGCTGCCCACATACAGGCCCCTAAGGGTTTGTGTGTAGGATGTAAGAGTGTCTTAATATAGACTAACATATATATAGTCAGAGACATAACTTACTATATACCAGACGTGTATACTGGTTGCATAGCCTGGTAGATCTTGAGGAATGGTCTGCAACCTAAAAGAAAAAAATAGATCTGTATGAAAGTCCAGGATTTTGATTATTCATAATTTATGGGCAGATACAACTATTAAACCTGCAATACATTCTGAGCCTTTGGCAATATACTGGCCATAGTGAAATAAACATGTGGAAAAATCATGTTCTGTGTTTTCATCACTATGTAAAAGTGCACCATGCTTCCTTCATTGCGGGATGTGCTGTGATTTTAGTGGTGTATGACATATCTTTGAAAGATCATAACTTCAATTCCATATGTATCACTGCCATTCAACACAGAACAATTGGTCTTGATTTCTCTGGGTAGGTAGGATTGTCCTCCCCCTTGATTATCTGCTGACTTCTTTTCATCATATTGCAACAGTAGTATTGTCAAATAATGTAATGAATAAATAATTAAAATACAAATCTTTGTTCTATAATATAAAGACCTCACAGGCATAGTTATGACTGTTTCATTGATTTGTTATCAATAAATACATGAAAAGCCATTACTGCTATCAGGCCCTAGGTGTTGTGGTATGAAGTGATCCAAATACTTGGTTCAAAATGCCTGTACACACGAGCATCACTCTCACCTCCTTTAGACTCAAAATTGGGGATGCCATGCATGATGACATGATGAAGGAACAAGGGCTTGTTGTTGATTTTTATGTGGCCAGAGAGAAGTCCAGCAAAATACTGCACATACCTGCACACAAAACAAATAAAAACGAAGAAAGTTAATCATAGTCTATCAAGATGTTTCTGCAAGGATTTGAGGAACCGTATCTCTTCATTTACTAGAGAGACTGCTGGTCAAAAGGCTGCTTCACTGTAAGTGTGGGGTACATTTAACATATGTCACTCTCTCTCTCTTTTCTTTTTCTCTCTCTCTCTCTCTCTCTCTCTCTCTCTCTCTCTCTCTCTCTCT
>JBBIGC010000371.1:0-13912 GCA_037576955.1 Lepidarchus adonis | reverse complement strand
GTGTGTGTGTGTGTGTGTGTGTGTGTGTGTGTGTGTGTGTGTGTGTGTGTGTGTGTGTGTGTGTGTGTGTAAAGAAAAATATAAAGTAATTTTGAATGTGATGGGAGCAACAATTTTCAATTTTCTAACAACAGTAGACATGTAGGAACTGAAGAGACCAGTCGCTGGACATTGAGAAAGAAATGTGTCCCATTCTTGTTTTATACAAAATTCTAGTTGCTCAAAAGTTCTGGGTTTTCTTTGTTGTAATCTCTTGTTTCATAAACTGCTGAATGTTTTTTTTGACCAGTAAAAGTTCTGAACTGCAGGCAGGCCCATTACAAAGCCATGTAACATGTAGATGCAGTATGAGGTTTAGCATTGTCTTGCTGAAATAAGCCATGCCTTTCCTGAAATCGACGTTGACTCGATGGGACCATATGTATATTTAAGTTTTTTTATTTTATTTATTTAAAATTAAGACCTGTATATTGATTTCAGCTTTGCCTTTCCAGTTGTGCAACCTGCCAATTCTATAGGCATTAACATACCCCATACCATCAGAGATGCAGGCTCTTGAACTGAGAGCTGATATTAAGCCCGAGGGACCCTGTCCTGTTTAGTTCAGAGGATGTGGCTTCTATGTTTTCCAAAAACATTGACATGTAATAATTTGGATGACGCTTTTGCCCAAAGCAACTTCAAGGTACCGAAACAATGAAGCATTAAAAACAATTACAAAATTTTATTCTTCTGACCACAGAACAGTGTTCCATTTTGCTTCAGTCCATTTTAAATTAGCTTTGGCACAGAGAAGATGATGTTTCGTAATCATGTTCACACACGGCTCCTTCTTTGTATGATAGACCTTTAACCTGCATTTATGTATGTCATGGTGACAGGGATTTCTGGGAGTGTTTCTGCACCAATGCAGTAATTTCCATTACAGAACCACACCTGTTTTAATGCAGTGTTGCCTAAGGGGCGCTAAGATCACAGACATATAATATTGATTTTCAGCCTTGCCCTTTGTGTACAGATAATTCTTTAAATTCTCAGAATGCTTTGATGATATTATGTATTATAGATTATGATTTATTCAAAGTCTCTGCAATTTTATGCTGCAGAGCATTATTCTGAAATTGCTCCACAATTTGTAGATAAAATTTTCTGCAGCTTGTTGAACCTCTTTTCATATACCCAGTCATGTGACAGACTTTTTTCCAATTAACCTACTTAGTTGCAAAATGTTCCTTTTTCTTTTTAGTACTACTGAATTTCCAAGCCTTTTGCTGCCCCATGCCAAACTTTTTTTGAGACGTTGCTGCCATTACTTTCAAAATGAGCTAATATATTTTATGTCCAACTTTCAACATTTCACATGTTTTCTATGTTTTTATGTGAATAAAAATAGGTGCATAAGATTTGCAGATTATAACATTCTATTGTTACTTACATTTTACACAATGTCCTAACATTTTTGGAATTGGGCTTATAAATATGAGTGTGTCTGAGCTAGGGCTCAAAAAATCAGAAAAATATAGTAACCTACTCATAGTCAATACACACATCATTATAGATGTTGTTGTATTGATATTGGTAAACTAAGGATTTTTTGGCAAGCTGCACAATGGTGTAAGAGCAGTTTTGAAAAAGAAACAACCCCTATGGAGCAGTGCACAATACAGCTGTATTGTGCCAACAAA
Source organism: Lepidarchus adonis (assembly GCA_037576955.1). Taxonomy (NCBI): domain Eukaryota; kingdom Metazoa; phylum Chordata; class Actinopteri; order Characiformes; family Lepidarchidae; genus Lepidarchus; species Lepidarchus adonis. The sequence continues at coordinate 12,227 of JBBIGC010000371.1, read as the reverse complement.
TAATGTAGTCTGAATGTTTAAAAAACCCAACAAGCATTCCCTGAACATTTATGTAAAATAAGGTGTGGGTGTTCGGTGGTATCTATACAGTACATCATGCAAACAACATGGCTAACAACATGGCTAGCTAACAACACTGCTAACAACACAGCTAACAACACTGCTAACAACATTGCTAATTACACTGCTAACAACATTGCTAACAATATGGCTAACGACAGGATGTGCCAACTATTTTCTTGTTCTTGCGTGAATGTTTTTACAGCTGTACAAGATCCAAAAGCAAAGGAATTTAGAGCAGGAAAAAGAAGAATGTGTTTACATTTTTGCCTACGTGTGTTGTAGATGCTGTCATTTTTTCATGCCGAGTGAACATTGGGACAGCTGCCTGGTGGGAGAGAACTGTGCTATACTTCACAGATATTTATCTCTGTCCCCTTTTGCAACCATTTGTGTGTACCCTTCCAAATATTGATGCCTTGGCACTGTGGAAACTCACAACTGACTTTCAATACAAGTATTTCTGTTTGTTGTAGGAATTTCAGAAAACAGACTCTGTTTAGGTAAATAAAGCAACAAAATTTTGTCATTTTAAGTTTGGAAATTAAATTATATATATATATATATATAATTAGATTGTGATACGTGTTATATAATTGTTCCTGTATCATGAGGTTGTTGGCGATACCTAGTCTGAGTGTGTCTAGCAGCGCTGAGAAATAAACTGGTTCAATCACTGTCACTTACACAAATCAGGTATTTTTGGATTATTCAGATCTTTAACAAATGGCAGAGAGCAAAGAACTGTGACTCCATGTACACTTCTTAGTGTCTCTAAATATTTATGCTTAGTTAAACTTGAATATAATAAATGCCACAGCAGAGCTCATATACTTTTCTTATTTCACAGTCAGTCTCAGTTTGTTGACAGCATTGTGATGCTGAACAGAAGCAGCAGAGTGAACATCAGGTATGTGCAAAATACAGGCCTCGGACAACAGCCCAGCACAAATAAGAAACTTTAAACAACAAGGGCAACAACAAAAAACACACAGATGCAGTGCTTCTCATGATGCTTGAGTGGCAACATGTTACAGTTGCAGGAAATTATTATGTGATAAGGGGTAAGGAAATAGCCCATGCATAAACATGCTGGAGCAGACCTTCTATGGACCTTTACACGAATAAGGACCTAAACTTAGAGTTACTGCCAAACACAAATAAACATTCTTTTAAACTCTGTAAACTCTCTCTCTCTCTCTCTCTCTCTCTCTCTCTCTCTCTCTCTCTCTCACACACACAGACACACACACACACCTACTCACATATTCATTTTAAAAAGTGCCTTGCTCATGCTTAGCAACAACAACTTATTGCAAAATTCCAAGGTCATGAACTTTAAACAAATAACTGAATTACTGCTCATAGAAATGACTCTTGTTAAAGATCTGTAGCCATGAGACAGTTTTTCTACTGGTGTCCTCACATTCCATTACCCCCTCCTCCTTATAGAACTCCGGCTGACTTGGGGCACTGCCAGTAACTCTCTGCCTTTTGCCCTGCCCTCCTTTGTGATTGTGCAAATGCTCAGCAAATCAAACATGCTCCCAAAACACTGGTCAGTAAACGCTGTTCCTTACTTGCAACAGCACAACAAGCACGGACTGCTACAGAACCAGAACCAGACACAAGCATGAACACATGAACTCACATGCACACGCACATAACATCCCTTACTGAAATCTTAGAATGATTATATGCAGTAAGAGTGACCTGTTGCTCCACAGCGACGTCCTGCAGAGCTGGAGTGTCCTGTGAACCCCGAAACCAGCTGAAGAACTGGCCCATGTTTGCTGCCCGTGTGCTCTTGAGTGCGTGTGAGAATACGTCTGTGTAACTTTCTCCTCTCTCAGTTACAGCATGATCCAAGCACTGAGAGAAGGGGAGGAGAGGAGAGGAAAGGAAGGGGAGGGGTCAGGCCAGGCAGCCTGAGCAGACTGTCCTACATGCAGGAAGGGGAGTGTGCATAGAAGGATAGGAGGAAGGGCTAAATTTGTCACACACAAGTCCTCCCACCTGACCAGACTGACTAAATGGGTCCAAATGGGTGGGGTTGGGCTGGGTGACCATTTAAATGATCACAATATAATTTTCCTTGAAAGAATGTTCAATAAATGTTTACTATGATTAACCTTTTCCAGTTGGTCCATTCAAAAATTATTAACTCCAGCCATTGTATTTCAACTGTATAATGACCCATTGTAAATCTAAAGGCTGCACCCTGAAACTAACCACATACCACATGAGCTACAGGTTGATGTAGATTAACGGTTAAGGAATAATTTCTAATGTTAACAGAATTTAGCTGAAAAAAAGCTGCACCTTTGCTGCACTTTGAAAAATGGCAAAGGAAGATGGTGTATTTTCACTTTAACTTTATCAATGTAGTAATAGACAGTAAAAAGTATATCCCATTTTAATTTACATTTCTGATGGTTCCAGTATAGCAGAATTTATTTTAGATATGTACTACAAAATAATTTATTCTGCCTTTTTTTAGGTTAACAGTTACTTATTTAACAAATAACAATATCTACCAACTGACAATTACAAACACTAATTATTAACAAAAACATTTACAATGCCATTTTTAGCACAAAATTCTTTAGTTGTTCCAACATTTTCCTCCAAAGCCTTGCCTCTACACTACGTGTAAGCTGTTTCATTATTAGAGGACTTGTCCTTGCATAAAAAAATCTGAACTTGTGTTTTATGCTTCTCACTTATGCAGAGCCTTGTGAAAAAGCTAATTCCAGCAAAAGAGATGGATCAAACTTGTTTAGCTATTTATCATTTCTTTTTACTCTAATATTCTCCATGTCCATATTTATCACTTCATGATTTGTCAATAAAACATTTCTGACAGGTTTGCAGTGGTTGCTTGATCACTTTCTCAAAATCCTTGTTTACTCTGTTGGACTTTAAATAAGAAGCCCTGCAGCACTAAGCAGAATTCATCTTCAGATAACTGTATTTACAGTGAAATAGAATTACTTAGAGCAAAGTACAGTGGGGCAAAAAAGTATTTGGCAGCCATTGATTCTGCAAGTTGTCCCACTTAAAAAGATGAAAGAGGTCTGTAATGTTCATCATATGTACAAATCCAGAAAATTTCATTGTATGATTTTAAAGAATATTTGTATAATGATACAGAAAAAAAGTACTTGGTCAATAACAAAGTTCACCTCAAGACTTTGTAATGTAACCTTGGTTGGCAATGACAGAAGTCAAATGTTTCCTGCAGGTCTTCACCAGGTTTGCACACACTGTAGATGGTACATGCAGATCTTCTCAGCTGTGTTTTGGGGCTGTCGCTGGGCAAAACAGACTTTCAACTCCCTCCACAGATTCTCTATTGGATTGAAGTCTGGAGACTGGCTAGGACATTCCGGAACCATGAAATGCTTTTTACGTAGCCACTCCTTCGTTGTCTGGGTGGTGAGTTTGGGATCATTGTCATGCTAAAAGATCCAACCATGTTTTATCTTCAATGCTCTCAGTGATGGAATGAGGTTTTTTGCCCAAAATCCCACGATACATGGCCCTATTCATCCTTTTTTTAATAAGGATCAGTCGTCCTGTCCCCTTTGCAGAAAAGCAGCCCCAAAGCATAATGTGTTTACCTCATCCTTACAGTGGGTACGGTGTTCTTGGGATGCAACTCAGCATTCTTCCCCCTCCAAACACAGGGCAACTCTTTATACCAAAGAGTTCCATTTTGGTCTCATCTGACCACATGACATTCTCCCAATCCTCTTCTGTATCATCTAGATAGTCTCTGGCAAACTTTAGACGGGCCTGGACACGTGCTGGCTTAAGAAGTGTTTTAATCCATGACGACTAATAGTAACCTGTGGTCCCAGCTGTCTTCGGGTCATTGACCAGTTCCCCCCGTGTAGTTCTGGGCTGTTTCCTCATTGTTCTAAAGATCATTTGTACCCCACAAAGTGAGATCTTGCATGGAGCCCCAGGTCAAGGGAGATTGTCAGTGATTTTTTTTATTCCATTTTCTAATAATTGCTCCAACAGTTGATCTCTTATCACCAAGCTGCTGCCTATTATAGACTGGCTCATCCCAGTCTTGTGCAGGTGTACAATCTGGTCCCTGGTGTCGTTAGACAGCTTTCTGGTCTTGGCCATGGTGGAGGTTAGAGTCTGACTGTTTGAAGGTGTGGACAGCTGTCTTTTATACAGATAACGAATTCAAACAGGTTCCATTAATATGGGTAGTGAGTGGAGGATAGATGAGCTACTTGAAGAAATAACAGGTCTGTGAGGGCCAGAAATCTTGCGTGTTTATAGGTGCTAAATACGTATTTTCTGCACTATTATAAAAATAAATTCTTTAAAAAAAATACAATGTGATTTCTTGTATTTTTTTTATCCCAAGGCCTATTATCTGACATATATGTTATTCAAAATTATACAAATATATAAAATATAATTTAACACAAACTTTTAATAAAATGTGCATGTTCACAGACAATGGGTACTTGAGTGTTTATAAGTATTTTTTTCTTTTTTTCCTAACACAAATCACCCTTTAAAAGTAAAAGAAATAATGATTTGATATTTATTCTGATGGTTATCAATATAGACTGATATATATTTTGTGACAACATTTTTGGCCATATCGTCAAGCCTAGGGTGGGATTTTACAGTGATTTATTACTTGTCTTACACTTAAACTCTTTAACCCTAAGGACCTGTATGTGACCTACACTTCAATATAAACTCAATTTTATTATTCAAGCATTATCAATCAACATTATCAATAAACTGAACATGCTGAAAACAGTACAGATTTGTGTGGAACAACACAGCTTAAATGTAAGCAACATCAAAAAATGAAAAAATTGAAAACAAAAAAGGAAATCAGCTAAAACAAACCATGCCTGTTCAGGCAGATATTTCTAGGTGTGGACTCAGCTTACATAAATTCCCCCTGACAGTAGATAATTTTCAGCACAGTGAACATCAGACTACCCAGTGATATAGCTGTGTAGCTTTGTGAGGCCAAAGTCCAAAATTTCCAGAGAAAAGTAACTGATCTATTAGCTCATGTGTCCATGTAGATATGTTCTGGGTGGAGGAACAAACTCCTTCCAGTTCGTAATCTGAACTGTGATGAATATAGTATTAAGCAATGAGACTTCTCCCTCACTGGGACTTAACCCATAAAATACCACATTGCAATTGAACATTTGCCTTCTTCTAAAGGCAACTTTGTACAGACAAAATGTAGTTGAGTCTTATTTGAGCCTTAAATACTTCAATAAATGCAATTCTCTTTATTCTTCCACAATGGAAGATGTTTCAGATTAACACCTTTATTTAACACGTTACCTCAAACTATTGTGTTGTTCACTGACATATTCAAACATAGGTCATGACATACATAGTTGTATTTATCCATATAAAAACTAACAGCCTCATATTTACAGCCCATACATATTATTGATTAATGGACTGAGAAAGAAATCCAAAGGAAACTGGAAGACTAAGCTAAATAACGTGGATATATATGAATATATTTCTTGACTATTTACTGTACATTATAACTAATTAAGCACCACAAACATTGTGACCCCATAAGAAACAATTAGGGCTGGTTTTAGGAGTTTACCAAATGGGGCATGCATTCAAGTCTGGAAAGGACATGTCAATGATGACCTCGGATATGTATGTGCAAAAATGAGGTCTGAATTCTTGAAGAAACACAGTGCTCGTTATCTATGCACAGGCCTGGGAAAACACACAGAACTATGCACATGTTGCATAAAACAAAGGGTAAGTCACACCCATAAACCTAGAGCAAAGGCATTTTGCAGAAAAGATTGATTGACTCTAGTGCCACACCTGAAAGTTCAGCAGCAAACTCAACAGGCTTGTTAAACCTGCTACGGCATCTTAAAGAACACACAAAGTCCATTTTTAAAATGCTACCAAAGTTTTGTGTTTTATCATTTTAATATCCTAAAATAAATGTCAAGTATCAGCATTGAATGCATCCATTATAGTTTGTATGCATACATTATATATACAAATAAAAGCATGCACAAAGACACCTGCAGTTAAATTAATATTGAGGCAATGGGCCTAGGCCTGTGTGTGTGTGTGCGTGCGTGCGTGCGTGCGTGCGTGCGTGCGTGCGTGCGTGCGTGCGTGCGTGCGTGTGTTATTGAAACAGGAGCCACTAAGGCAATGGACATGCAGGGTATTTATAGTCACGCATAATTCTTGAGCACATCTCCCAGCTCACATGGCACTGCATAATTGCAACTTCCAAGAGGTCACAAGCAAACAAATTAATAAAAACATCCAAACAAATACACAATAATGCAACCTTCAATAGGCCCAGAAGTTCCAAAACACACAGATTTACTCAGCACTCCTGCAAATAAAAGAGCAAATACCATCCTCATGAAATTGTTTAAGTGATTAAGTGTATATGTTTTATTTCACTTGGCAAATGTCATTTTCTGACAGGATTGAGAGTGCTAATCGACTTTATTGAGATATTTTACATCAGACCAGTCTTGTCTGGGCCATCATGCTCATTACTGAACTTTCATTGAATTCACCTGTCACAGGTCTTGACTGGTACTACAAAAATCATAAAATAACATGTGAAAGAACTCATAAAAGTTTATTGCAAAAGGTGTCAATTTCTTTGGATTAAGACTGATCTACTGTGGGGAACCTGATAACCCTTAACACTCAGCATACTGTACACTAGATGGAGACAGACTTCCTGGAAAACTCAAAGATCCATCTGTTTGATCCATTGTTTCTACAAATAGTCCTACAATGGATCTCAGTTCCAGACTACAGGACCCTGTGCATTCCGTGTTTTCACATGCTTTCCTTTTCCTTTTTGGTTCCACTTACCAAAGACTATTCAATGGTGTTGGACGGATCAACATGGGACACATAAAATGTGCAGCCTTTGGATCTTTCTGAAATTGATTTACACAAAAAATAAAAAATAATCCAGTCCTACCTGAGACCCTGACACACTGCTTAAGCAGCCGGAGTTATCTCCTCCTGGGGCTGACGCTTCTGCTTTCTGGGGAGAGACAGACAGAATTGTATATATTTATACTTTTATACTTATATTTCTTAACCAATGGTGATTCACTTACTTAACACATGTACATACACTTGAACTTATGAACTTATCTTTAACACAAGAGCACATCCTATCTTCATTCATTTGCACTGACTTCAACACAAACCTTTACTGGAGGATCTGTGTTGTTAAATTTAAAGCGAAAGAGTACTCATAAATTCAGTTAACGCCCAAATTCTTCCATTTTTAGTTTCTACTATTCGTATGTAAGCAGCACAAAAATGGACCCAAGTTAAGTCAGCCATTTAGTGCAGTCTAATGTGATTAGTTAGAGCTATGTACGCTTCAGTACCATAGAAAATAACAAACACACCCAGGTGTCAGTTTGGTTTAGCTGGTGGCAGAAAATCTGTAGCTTATAGCCTATAGTGTCATTCATCAACTTACGAGTCTCATCCAGTAGACTGCGTACGCCATGGGGCAAACAGCCAGGAGCGACAGACGTGCTGGAATATCTCTCTTCAAAACTTAAAAAACTGCAGCCCCAAACCTGTGATCACTTCGTTAGGTCTTCTCGCATTCCTGAAGCGCCACTCCCGTCCATACAGACATGCTGAGCAACCTTTGTCTCTTACAGTACATTGCACATCCAGCCCTTCAGACCCTCTTGAACACTTCATAACATAACAGCGCCTCTGTATGGAGCTTTACACACACTCATTGTGGGACGATGAACGTCACTCGCATCGGTCTCATGCCAAAAGAACATCGGCAAAGACAACAATAACTTTAACATTTAACATATTTTTACGCTCATGAAACCCATGATAGGAATAAGCTTAACATTGTATTATGAGCTTCACTAGCTTAGCTTCGCCATTTTCCGTTTACTTTAAAATTAATCACTTACATGCTGGGGCCATCATGTAAGGTAGGACAAAAATGTTAAAAAAACAAACAAACAAAAATTCTCCTTTGTGTCTACTATTCAACGTTTTTTCACTAATAAAATACACCTCTTCTGTGAAATTAAAAAGTTGTGTTTTGCTAACACAAGCACTGCTAGTCAGTGCTTGAGGTAATTAGCCGTTAAGCTAGCGCACAGTTGAATATATTTTGCCTTCTGTTTTAACTTTACTAAAACATAAATTTGATTTCACAAGCACAATTATAACTGCAGCTGGATGGCCCTGCTCTACTGATATTGTGGAATTGTTAAAAAGGCAGAATTTTTCACTTTCTATTTGGAAATAAAAATAAACTGCCATTTCCAACAATAAAAACTTTATTGGGTACAAAAATAAAAGTGCTAATTTTGAATTTTTCTAAAGGCAGAAACATTCTGTGCAATACTAGCTGTGTTTAAAACATTTGTACAGCGTGCAATAGACCAAGACAGGCAAAGGTATTTTAATCATACTGGCCGACATTCTTTAATGTACATAAGTAAATGTCATGAATCAGGTATGTTGTGTGTGGTCTTTGTACACTCAGTAGTATTTCTGTAATATATACAAAAGTTTCCTATAAGAGTTGAGACAGTTGTTATAGTTATTATGGTTTTCTGCACAGTAGGGGCATCCTTAGACCTGTGCACCTGAGGCTACAACCCCAATGTTTTAACAGCAGCCCCTAATTTCACATTTATTTATTCTTTATAATAATACAATTATTTTTATTTACCAGGTTTTTTATTAATCTGCTGTTTTGATCTTGCTTAAACCTAGCAATAAAGCAAGCAAGAAAACATGGTATGTTTTGGATCCTCAAGCAGCACATCTACTTCACACAACCAAAGACATACGCATGAGTGTGCATGTGCGAGATAGAAAGTGTTTACTGGTTATCGACTGTGCCGATGGCTTGCTAAATAAAGTTAAAAGCAACAGAGTTGGAGTAAGACTTCTCTCCTGTTGCTGAAATACTAGCTGAATCAGGCCACTCATCTACAGCGTCAGGTTGATGAAGAAAAGGCCCCTTTACTTTTAGTTAGTGTAGGTTCTCAAACATTTTTTGTCACAAAGCATAGACATCTGGAGATCTGCATGCCCCCTAACACTTCTGATCCAGCCAATGTGGCGGGTTGTGGTGGAAACAAGACCCTGGTAGAACTGTAAGAAAAGAGATGTCAACCACTGAATTAGAGCTATTCAAATGATCAGAAATAGTTTCATCAACATCAAGGCACTCATTTTGTAGCATTATGCCTGTTGCTGAAAAAAAAACAGTTGAGAACTCAGATTGAGCAAAGATTGAGCTCATTTTGATTAGAGCACTGTTATTAACAACTTGATGTGTATTTGATTGATGTATAACCAACTTGATGTGTTATTGTGTTATTTATATGAATTAGACAAAGACAGCAGACATTACAGAAATTAGATGCATGAATGGATGGATGGACGGACAGGCAGACAGATAGATATCTGAAAAATATGAAACATCAGTATAGAAATCATACAGTTTTTTAAAGTATTGTTTAAAAACAGTAGTTTGCTACATACAGCCATAATAACCACTCACAAATCTGAACCTTAAACTGCAAAACAGAATAATTTTCTTGAGTTTTGAAAGAAGACAGGAAGGAGTTGTTGCAAAGGAAATTCCAAAGTTTGGGGGCAAGGACACTGAATGATATGCCTCCCATTGACCTAAGGCAAAACATTTGGGTACTAGGAGGAGGCCAGAGTCAGAGGAGTGTAGAGAACAGGCAGGAGTGTATGAGTGAAGTAATTCAGAAAGATAGGGAGCAGTAGAGCCATGGAGGGCCTTGAAGGTAATGAGGAGTAGCTTGTACTGAAACATTATATGGTTAACAGTATCAAAAGCAGAGCTTAGATCAAGAAGGAGAAGAATAGTGAATGAGCATTCAGCAGTGACATTGGTAACACGAAGAACTGTAGTCTCAGTACAGTGAAATAATTAAAAGCCAGACTAAAATGTTAACGTTCCCATGTGTAGAGTAGGACAGAAATGCAGGGAGGATGAATTTTAAAGATTTAAAGAACATAGAATTAATAACATAACACAAACCAGAAGGGAGTTACATAGGATCAAATACAGCCAATGTTCACCTATACACTGAGCTACTTATAATAGATACTAACAAGGAATGCCTGAACATGGGTGGGAATATCATACAGAAAACAGGTGAACATTGAACATGTGACAGGCAAGGCGGGAACAAAACCAAAACAAGAACACATGGCAAATTAATGATAAATTGGAGATTTAGAGTGCATGGTTGGATGACACCTGTTCAACATGTTACTTACTGTTCAATGCTACTAAATATTTCACAGTCAGCTGTGAGTGGTATTATAAGGGGAAGTGATTGGGAACGACAGCAACTGAACCACAAAGTGTTCGGCCACATAAAATTACAGAGTGGGGTCAGCGGATGCTGAGGTGTGTAGTGTGGAGAGGTCGGCAACTTTCTGCAGAGTCAATCATTACAAACCTCCGAACTTCATGTGGCCTTCAAAGTAGCTAAAGAACAGTGCTTAAAGAGTTTCATGGAATGGGTATTCATGACCAAGCAGCTGCAATGCAAACCTGGAGTGACAAATCACGCTTCTCCATCTGGCAATATGAGGGACGAGTCTGGGCTTGGTGGTTGCCAGGAGAATGGTACATATCTGACTGCATTGTGCCGAGTGTAAAGTTTGGTGGAGGGGGGATTATGGTGTGGAGTTGTTTTTCAAGAGTTGGGCTTAGAACCGTAGTTCCAGTTAAATGAACTCAGAATGCTTTGGGGGTGGCTCCTTCCTGTTCCACCAGTGCACAAAGCAAGGTCCATTAAAAAGACATGGATGAGCGACTTTGGTGTGGAGGAACTTGATTGCCCTGCACAGAGTCCTGACATCAACCTGATAGAACACCTTTGGGATGAATTAGAGCGGAGACTGTGAGCCAGACCTTTTCATCAAACATCAGTGTCTGACTTCACAAATGGACTTCTTGAAGAATGGTCAAAATTTCCCATAAACACACTCCTAAACCTTGTGGAAAGCTTACCCAGAAGAGTTGAATCTGTTATAGCTGCAAAGGGTGGGCTGACAGCATATTAAATCCTCATCATATTACACCCTATGAATTAAAAATTGGATGTCACCTAAGTTCATATGCATGTAAAGGCAGAGCGAAAACTTTTGGTAATATATTGTAGGTCTTTAAATATTAAGATTGTCAGGGTCCAAGATGCTTTTTTAAAGACAGGAGTGATTGCAGCCATTTTTAAGTACAGAGTGAGAAATACTGGGAGAAATGATAGGAAGACATTGTTTAAGAAGTGTGGTGTAGCCAGATCTAAAAGACAGCTTTCCTGTAACACTGTCCAGAATAATTGGCGAGAATTCTGAGAACGGCTCTGCAGAGCAACTAAGGCGAGGGTCATGAAGTGGCATAGGGCCGGAATAAAGAGGTTGTAAATAGTATGAATTTAATCTTGAAAAAACATAAGAAATTAGTCACAGAGTTTAGATGAGCCAGAAGAATGTGAAGGATGTGCATAAGGCCAAAAGGGTTTGTTTTTTGCGGCAAAAAGAGTTTTGGACTTAATAGAAGTATGCTCCGTAACAGAAGGCAGATGAGAGGAACAAACAGTATTAAGGGCAGATCTATTTTTCAGGGTGTGGTCGACATATGATAAGGAATGCACAGTAAGACCAGTCTTCATATAGAGCCGTTCAGAGGCCTAAGGGTTTTTAAAGACCTTAACTCTGAAGTGAACCAGGGTAAGGACTGAGACACAGGTACAATCCTGACCTCAACAGATGCATATTTGTCCATGGACTGGTGACTAAAATTTCAGTGGCAGAGAAAAGATGAACAATAAAATCTTTAGTTTCACTGATATTGACTAAGAGCAGTCTTGGACTATTGTAATGACAGTGAGGGTTCACCACAAAAAGAAAGTGTTTCAGTTTCTGGTCAGACTTCTCAACCTGCCATTAGTAAAGTAATAGTTAGGCTAACTTCAGCTGGGCCACAGCTGCCCCAGAGTGTTGAGACTTGTGCTCTCTGTCTCTCTCTCTCTCTCTCTCTCTCTCTCTCTCTCTCTCTCTCTCTCTCTCTCTCTCTCTCTCTCTCTCTC
>JBBIGC010000363.1:0-13912 GCA_037576955.1 Lepidarchus adonis | reverse complement strand
AATGAAAATTATCGCGGCTGGAAAAATGATTGACCTCATTTTAATTATCGTGCAATTAATTGATTTATTGTTTATCGTGACAGGCCTACATGCGCACTACCTAATCTGAAAGAGACATTTTCATTTCACACCTTTAAGTCTCTAAAATTAGAATGAGGTGTTTTTAATTAGGTGCCATTGATTAGAACCTCCTGTCGATGGAATCGGTCTTATTTAAGCCTGACATCTAGGGTCTGTTGTTTTATTGTTTTTGTCTTGAAGTCATCATGCCAAGATCTAAATACCACCCCAAGCTCTTCAGAGAAAGGTTGCCTATGGTTTTGGCAAGGGTTTTTAACAATCTTCAATTAGTGTACATTTTAAATGCCACATTTGTCCAGGACTGGCTGCACCAAAGAACATACAGTCAAACCCTGTTAGCTTTCCCCCCGTTATCTTACCAAACCTGCATCTCGCCATGAAAGGCTGCAGGACAGATTTCTTCCATGTTCTTTACCCCTTTATAATAGCTCGCCAGCCCTGCCTCTTGCCAAATTTAGGGTCGGGACCAATAGCTATGCCACAGAAACAAGACACGTGTGGTGTAGACCCTAGACATTTTTTCTGAAAAAGTACCACGTGCCAACTGTGAGGCATGGTGGTACAGATGTTATGATTTGGGGTTACTTTGTTGCCTTAGAGACTGAGTAGCTTACAGTTACTGATTCAGCTCTGAATTCTTCTTCATATGAGTGTTTGATAATGATAATTGAATTGAAACTGAAGGTGTGTCTTTTCAACTGTTAATGATTCTAACAGATCCATGAAGAAATGAAAAGGAAGAATGGCTATTTCATCTATTCACTTGGGCACTGACATTTTGTGGGTAATAATAAAGCTTATGTGGTAAGGAGGTTGGTTCTATGATTTCTTCTGCAGTTGCTGCTCTTTGACTATGACAAAGTGGAGCTGGCCAACATGAACCGCCTCTTCTTCCAGCCACACCAAGCAGGGCTAAGTAAAGTAGAGGCAGCAGAACACACACTGAGGTGAGCTACACAGTAACGACAAGCATTAAACTTGTTTTACATACCTGGTTTAAAGCAGTAACTTTTCTGTGGCCTGTTATGATTAGTCGTCATTTGGTGTCTTTTATTTATATATATATATATAGTATTTACAGCACAAAATGTTGTGCAGCTTCTACGCTTGAATGTTCTTGTTCTTTTGCTTTTGCATGGAGGTTGAATGCTAATGACCATTTCCATCGCTCATACTGCTTCACCCTGTGGGTTATGATTGACGTTGTTACGAGATGAGGTGTGTTTCCGATGGAGGGCGGAAAACGGGTGGAGAGTTTGTTTTGGTAGAAGTAAGAGAGAGAGTTAGTAGTTGTTGTGAGAGAGCGCGAGCTAACGGCAGCTTGTTTAAGGAGTAAAATGGACTAATGTTACAGAGAGAGAGAGTCAGGAAAGAACTGAGACTGTCATTTTGTGCTGAATGGAACTATTAAAACCCGGGTCCCAACGACATCGCGCTACATGTGAGTTCTTTGAGCAGCTGGTCCAGAAAAGAAGAGCTGCATTCACACTGGGAAACGGTCATGGCAAAAAAAGGGAACAGGTGGTATGAAAAGAGGATTAGTGTACGGAAAGCACGTTGGTTATAGTTGGTTATTTACTACAGACGTTTATTACAGACCGGCTACTGTTGGGGACCGGCGTCTATTTCTATTTCTATCTTTCAAACCTGGCTTTTAATGGAAACAGGCATCAAAAAGAGACAGGCTATTATTAGAAGATATATGGTGTATATATGTAAAAAGATTTATACACTAAGTGCACTGTTTACATCACGCACATTAATCAAATTAAATTAAAGCAAATTGTACTTGTGCCTAAATTGAACCTACAGGAACATCAATCCAGATGTTGTATTCGAGACTCACAATTACAACATCACAACAGTGGATAACTTCACACATTTCATGGACCGCATCAGGTGTGTATCTTGCTTCCTTGCCTCTAATAGGAACTAGTTAATGTTAATTTTTTGTCTGCACTTGTTTTTGACATTTCCTATTGTGAATTTGTGTCTTCAGTAATGGTGGACTTGAAGAGGGCAAGCCTGTGAACTTGGTTTTGAGCTGTGTGGATAATTTCGAGGCACGAATGGCTATTAACTCAGTGAGTTTTTTATAGTGAATCACCTGGGACCATTTTGACAGATTGAGATTAGTCCTGCGGTCTCACAAAGCAAGATTTATTTTGTAGCCATTTAACGAAGCGTAGTTCGATGTAACCTTAAAATTTTCTGCCTCATTATGCTGGATTACTTCTTTATAGAACATGTCACCATGTTGCCTCAGGACAGGAAGAATATTGCCTTTTAGCTGAGGAAGCAATTATTATTAATTGCTCATCATCATAGTAAATATAATGCAGATTCAGTACACGTTAACATAGCAGAGGTGAAAGCATTGCATTTCACCTTTACTTTCTACATATTTATGTAGATTTCTTCTACTCGGCGTGTGATTGTCATAATAGTTGCACTGTGACGAGGACATTTGCAACAGTTAAGTTTAGTTTAGTTTAGTTTGAGTCTAAATTGGAGTTGTAAAACAACAATTTAGACTGTTTGTTGGGTTTTGTAAATTGAAAATTTGTCTTGAACCCTGTCTATGCACTTGTTATGAGGTTTGCAGTGTTAATGTCAAAATAATGTCAAAATAATCTCCTTAATAATATACCTGACAGTCACAGCGCATGATATAATAATCACTGTTGTTGTTGTTGTTTATTCCAAAAATCAACAAAGTGTAGCAGAAGTAAGAAACATGCTGTGTTATGTATGTTATTATATATTATAGTGATTAGTATTTTATTATGCAAGATTCTACATGTGCAATATTCTTTGTGGACAACACTACTTTTTTCACATTACAAAATCAAACTTAATAGTATTATGTCCTCTATTAGATCTTATTTCTTCTATTAGATTTTATTTTTATTCTACTAGACTATTTTTATATTTTTTACATTATTCTATTCTACTGTTCTGTTTGTCTTGTACTCTGTGTGTCTTTGTGTGCTGTGGCAGTCAACACAAACAATTTCCCCCCGGGATTAATATTTTTTTGATTCTGATCGTGATTGTGATTCTCTGTCTAGGCCTGCAACGAGCTTGGTCAAATCTGGATGGAGTCTGGAGTCAGTGAAAATGCTGTGTCTGGACACATACAGCTCATCATTCCTGGAGAAACCGCCTGCTTTGCTGTATGTCCACTCACTGCAGTGCACATGCCTTAAGCAGTGGGACAGCATTCTTAAACTAACATCTGTTAATATTTGAACTTGAACATAATTCTGGACCCTTTCTTTCTTTTTATTTATTTCTCACAATTGTTTCTATAAGGGAGTATAATAATTGTATAATCTATTCAGTGAAATTATTGATATACTTCAAATCCAGCTGTTTTTTTTCTCTGGCAGTGTGCCCCTCCTCTGGTAGTAGCAGCCAACATTGATGAGAAAACCCTGAAAAAGGATGGAGTTTGTGCTGCCAGTCTACCCACCACCATGGGAGTTGTTGCTGGGATCCTGGTACAAAATGTCCTAAAGTAAGAACCAGATAAAACAGCAAAGAATGAACCAATCAGGTCAAGATGACCTGCTTATTGCAAGTCCCTAAGCATCAATCAATACAAAAACACCAAGGTCTTCCTGACTGAACATCTCCGTTTATACTGTATTAATGTTGCCACTGTGCCTGCAAGGCTGTGTGCAAAATTCCAGACTTGAATCTAAATCCATTTCTGATACAGAGCATCTTTAAAAGAGTACCACCCATCTGAACTGTTGCTATGTTCAGGTTAAGTCATTAACTTGCTCTGGGTCGTTTGTGGCTTTGAAAATGTTAATAAAAATGTGACAACAGAAATATTTGACTTTTTTATTGCTGGGGTGTGTCATTAATGTTAATTAATTCACTACTTAGGACAAAATGGGGACGGGCACTTAAAAACGGTCCAAATCTATGTACAAACAATACGGTTTCTTATCCAGTCCTATTAACACAATCATTTCTACATCTGTGATTTCCTGTGTATTAAATATTTTATTATATTTAGTTATATTTTAAATTGATGACAACTTGGAACCTGATTATTCAACCTGATTCCTCATCACATTGTGATGTTATGTTGATAGTCATATGGCGAGCCATAGGATTTGTCAGCAGACAAGAATATGAAGTAACTTCTTGCTACTGCTTTAAATTAAGGAATTTTCCCAGCTCATGAAACCAATATTTCATAGTTAAGCAAGAGGGAGTGTGAGAATAACATCATGGATGTCATTTGGTCACAGACATGAGCAGAAAACAACACTGAGTAATCTATTATGTAACAGTCCGGCAAAATGAAGGATACCGCAAAGCAAAAAGCTCTGAAAACTGGATGAGCCATTGTTCTGCATAATAACGGAAATTTCTTCCAGCAAAAACGTTTGTCAGCTGATTGTAACGTTACAGCCTCAGTTGCTCGCTCATTGAAAAAAGGACACAACAAACCCCAAAGTAGCTAATTGAGGGCTCCAGACAACTTCCTTCCCCTCCAGTGCTTTCGTATCTGTGGTAAGGCCCATTGTTTGAATGGAGTTAATTTCTTTTAATGTACTGATGCTGTGTTGTAGGTATCTGCTAAGATTTGGAACGGTCAGCTATTACCTGGGCTACAATGCCATGCAAGACTTCTTCCCGACCATGGCCATGAAGGCGAACCCACAGTGTGACGACAAACACTGTAGGAGGCAACAGGAAGAATACAAGGTGAGCCTCCCTTGTTGCTTCTTTTGAAAGTTATTAGGAAGACATTGTGAAGCGCAATATTGCCAAAAAATAGAAATATATATGAAGGTATGATATTACATGTGATTTATATTTGCCTATTTTTCCATAAAATGTTAACTGCATGCTACTTCTAACTTAGCAATGCCAATATTGGTCTTTTAACAGAAAAAAGAAGCAGAGCACCCAAAACAGGAAGCAGTGGAAGAGGAAGAGGAAGTATTGCATGAAGAGAATGAGTGGGGTGAGTGTGCCCACAGTGTGGTCCTATTTCTGCCAGCTTTTTATTTTCTGCGTTGGATTTGTCCAGTTCTTTTCCGGTGGGTTGTGGAAAGATTATTGCCATTTATGTTCTCATATCGAGAAAACAAGTGCTGCAGCTGTGTAGTAGATGGTAATAGGGGAAAATGGGGATTAAACTTTCTGAGCTACAAAAAAATTGCACTTCAGGTTAATGAAGTTGCCTTTTAGGTGGAATAATATAAGTTGTGCCAACCAATTGTAATGTTTCTCAGCACCAACCAAAGAAAAATATTTGAGAACTTTAGGTAGTACACATCAAATTATATCCTAGGTTTTATAAAAATTTTTTAAAAAGGCATGGCATTGTCTCATGTAATTTCTAACTAACCAAAAAACCCACAGTATAAGCATATTGTTTAAAAGGTTACATTTTTCCTTTTCTTCATTTCTTATATTTATATGTAATATGAAAAATGTAAATATTCTGTATTCTTTTTATAATTATGATCATAAACCCAAATAACATGGTAATGTGTGTGTAATGTATGTATAAATATACATTTGCCTAACCTTTGTTCTGATAGGCATAGAGCTGGTGTCTGAGGTGACGGAGGCGGAGCTTCAGGCTGCATCAGGACCCAAACCAAATTTACCAGAGGGCATAACAGTAGCTTACACTATACCTGAGAAGGTAACATGAACATATAATATACAGTGGTGCTTAAATCTTTGTGAACACTTTACAATTTCAGCATAAAAATAACCCAAGACATCTAATTATTTAGTTTAATTTAATTAAATAAATATTTATTGAGGGAAATTATCTAGTATTAAAGATGTCTTGGCAGCAATAATAAGTATATAATCAATTTCAGTGTTCAGTCAATGATTGCAAGCTGTCCTGACCAAGATACAGCAAAAAAGGCCCAAGCCACAGTCCTTTAACGTTCTGATATTAGTAATGTAGTGTAGTGTTTTCCTTTTTCCAAACATTATATATCTCATTTAAAATGGAAAGTATTTTTATGATCTTATCCATCCTCAAAACTTTTGTCCAATCACCTTCTGGCATGTGAGGTTTAGCAAACTGTAGATGGGCAGTAATTATTGTTTTGGTAAACTGTGGCTCCACCGTGCATAACCGTGTTGTTGTTTGTTTTTCTGAAGACTTTGTTCTAAGTCCAAGTTATTAGGTTATTGCAACAAGACAAATAAAGACCGGTGCAAATGACGTGTGTGGATGTGTGAATGATGATATGTATGCAGAAATAGAACATTAGGGGTGTCCAGCTCCCGTCCTGGAGGCCGGTTTCCTGCAGTTTGGTGATTTCCCTGATCAAGCTCACCTGGTACAACCCACCTGTTAATTGCCAGGTTCAGGAAGTGTGTTTGAGGAAGGGAACTACCAAACTCTGCAGGACACCGGCCTCCTGGACCGACTTTGGACACGCCTGACTGCAACACTAACTTTTTAATTTCCTCAGGATGGAGAACGGACCTCAGGACAGACAGTAGAGGAAACTGACCAGAGTCTAGAGGAGCTGATGGCCCAGATGAAGACAATGTAGATGCAGATAAAGACACACACCCCTGAACTTACCTTACAGATATTCAGAATTTTATTTTCTAAGACCCTGTTTACACCTGGTCACTTCATGTGTGTATCAGTATTATGTCCAAGACCGGATTTAAACCGGTAAATAAACTCAAACCATGTCAATAGCTCAGAATGCATTAGCCAATCAAGACTCATTTGAAAACCAAAACCCCTCCCACTGCTGTTATGGCACTACTTTCTACTGTTATTAAACCATCACTTTGGTACTAAATATAAGGATAACAATCCATGTAAAGGTCAAATTAAGCTACCAGGTGTAAATAGGGTCTAGGATTATATGAACAGTCAGTTTTCCGTATTTGTTTGGTAAAATGCTTAACATCACTAAAATTGAATAATACCATAAAAAGACTAACAGCAAAAGTAATTTGTACATGAGGTGGTCTTAACGTCTGAGCATTGTAAATGGAAATTATGTTATGTTTAGCTGGAGTACTGTATAACTATCCAGATAAAGCAAGTATGACCAAGCACTTGAATGGATTTATTTCATTGCAACTTGGGCATCAGCTCTTCTTTGAATGACAATCTTATTTCTTATTCAATAAAGAATTTGACATTCGAGATAATAGCAAACAATAAAAACATTTTTGTTACATGTATTGTACATACACACACTGAATACTTTGGTTTTATTAATACTGCACGTGTATATGTACATGTAATACTTTGCACCTTTTAATTAGAGATGATCTTAAATACTGTATTTAATTTCATGAACTGACCCCTAGCCTGACTAAAAGAACAGCTTTCTTCTGTCACTTGCAGGAAGTGCATTAACTGCTTGTTTTGATGGCACTATTGAAGGGCAGCTTTCCTAAGGCATGAGCTGATAAATCAACATACATAAACATTAAAAACAAATGTCAGTTGTCATAAATGGAGCTTCATTGGTCTTTATGTAGGTTTGCGCTATAAGCCTTTGAATCTTCATGTAAGTTTACATCAGTTGTCCTGAAAGGCTTATGTAATTGTTTCCGTTTAGCAGCAATGTCAGGTTAATATTTACTGTGCTAACTGGCTGGTAGTCGATTCTGGTACAGAATGGCCTGCATGGGATCCCGCTTTTGAAAGGTGTACTGAATTGTTACTTGCAAAAGAGTAATTCAGAATATTTAACACTTTCGATGTATAATATGTAAATATAGTATGTGAATAGAATACTGTGCAATAATAAACATACATATGTCCATACAAATTGTGGTATTACTAGACACCAAACTTTCATACTTAATATAATGTTAAAATAGCTGTATCATAACCACACACATTTCACATTAGGTCATTGCTTATGCATAACAAAGACAAAGATACAAATACTTACAATACAGCATATGTAGAAGGCAACGTACCATACATATATTACACTTAAAATTCTGTACAGCCATTGCTGTATTATTTGGTATGAACTGAAACAGCTGCAGCCTATAAGCCATATTCATGTTTCAGCATTTAAAAAAATATAACAATTTCCCCTAAAACCAAAATCTGGTAGATCTGGGGTCTGCAGTTTTGCACTGGAGCTTTGAAGCTAATATAATAGACTATGAACCTGCTTATTCCTGAATGCTTCATGTGTCTTGATTATCAGGATTTCATCTGGATAAAGCTCAAGTGCAAGAGAACCCAGGACACACGCAAGTCATGTTTTAAGCAGAAACTGTACGAGTGTAAATACATTTGCCTCACCAAGCTACAGTTGACAAGCACAGCCCCTCCAAATTCAGTGATGGTGCCCCATTGCAGATTTAATTATGGGGAATAGACAACTTGTCCATGGGTCAAATGATAACACACTTCCTAAAAATAGCCATGGAAAACTTATGTCTAATGTCAGCTTTATATCATAAATAAATTTGATATCTATTATACATTCATGGGGAAAAATAAGTACATCCAGTGAATATCAGGGATTTGTTTTTCAGCGTACTTGAATAAGCAAACATTTAATCCTCTTTGATACAGTGGTGACTGATAAAGAGAATAATTCTTCTATGAATGACACAGACATTTAGTTTTCAAACAACTGTGTGTGGTGTTACATATAAAATCTCTAAGGACTTT
Source organism: Lepidarchus adonis (assembly GCA_037576955.1). Taxonomy (NCBI): domain Eukaryota; kingdom Metazoa; phylum Chordata; class Actinopteri; order Characiformes; family Lepidarchidae; genus Lepidarchus; species Lepidarchus adonis. Next base: position 5,160 of record JBBIGC010000363.1, on the reverse strand, counting down.
AGAAAAAATGTAGATTCCATTGACTCTGGCAAGGGATTTAAAATGACATCTACATAATTTTAAATAAATCATTCCACTGTAAGGAAAATAATTTACAAGTGGTGTAGATTTGAAATGTCAGTTTACCCTGGACCAGCTGCTCAAGTAAATTCAGCTTGGGAACAGAACATTGATGCAAAAGGAAGAATTTCATTATGGGATCAACAGATAATTTCAACAACTGTTGGTGGGAAAGAAAAGGCAGGCAAAGACTAGGACTTTTGGAATAATGTAGATAGTTATTTGCGTCGGTACACAGTATGTGTAGTGTAGACCAAAGATGGTTTATCAGCAGAGGAATCTTATACCTTCTATGAAGCATGGTGGTGGAAATATTATTTGGGGTTCCTTTGTTGCCACAGGGATGGCAACATCATTGATTCAGCTATGAATGTTTCATTATATAAAAAGATGAAGCGATAACAATGTTAAGCATAACATTATTATGCTTGAAGACAACATGAGGCTGTATGTTTTAAAGTTGACACTATTTAAAGGTTGCAAAAATAACTGTACTTACTTTCTTACGTTCTTCACACAGAAGAACATTACCTCTTTTCATAATCATTTTGTTGAATAAATGACTGAAAGAGCGTCTTTCCCCTGTGGGTTTGGTCAAGTATGCTTCCTTTATCTGTAGGCACTTCTATCAAAGAGGGTGAAATGTTGTCTTGTTCATTTGTTACACAATTAATACATACATTATCGAATAATAGTTTGTGATATGTCATATTTAGGTGCAGTAACCAAATATTCATATTTGAACCATTGCAGAATGATCAAAAGAGGTCTGATATGCTTTCATATCCTGTGTCAGAAGTTAGCATGACTCAGGACAAGCTAATGTTATACAGTAGAATCGGAGTTGTTTAGTGTTTTCTGATCATTTATATACAGGTCCCCATTTTTTGGATTAACAGTAACTAAATGTAAGGTAATTTAAAATTCCTTGTCATTCTCCTACCACCTTTTTTTCCATTCCAATTTCATTGTGTCTAATTCCACCCACTATCTAGAATTCACTATCAAAGGTAAAAGTAAAGGTTAGCATGTGCTTCTTATAAGTGACCTAAAGCCAGCCACTGCATCTTTTCAAACTGTTAGTGGCTCATAATGCCAGCTCAACTGTAGGACAACATGCATTAGAAATTCTGTTATATCAGTTAACACATGCCTGTGCTAGCTAGCTTCATGCTACCCAGGGAGAGCAAAGCTAATTGATTTGTCTTGGACTCCCAAGGATGGCTGTGGTATCACCAGAAATCAAGTCCAGACTTGAAATTTTGTCAAGAAATTACACATAAGATGTAAAATCATAATTTCTTTGAAAATATAAAGTTTTCACAGAAACAAAGAAATATGGCATACCCCTATGTAATACAGGGGCTCCTCGTGTTAAGTCAGGTTTCTGTTCCTCGTAACTTGTGCATATAGCTAACACCAGTCCCTCTCGCCATATTACCATAAAGCATTTATTAGGCATTCAACTGCATTCTACTACCGTATATTTATGCTGCCAACTACCTCTTGCCGTTAGCCCCAGAAAGTAACTCTTTCCACCTGTTTTTCGCACATATTTCCCACCAGTTTTGCGCCCTTATTACCCACCAATTTTTCCGCACCAGACACTACATAGTCTACAGTGCATTGCTCATTATGAAACACATCAAATCCTACAACATAGCACGCATATAGCTAACAGCAGTCTCTCTCGCTGTATTACCGTAAAACATTTAGTAGGTGTTCATCGCATTCTGCTACCATATGTGCTGCCAACTTGTACTCTTGCCGATAATCCCAGAGAGCAACTCTCTTTCCGCCTCTTTTCCACCCTCATTAGCAACCAATTTTCTTGCACTAGACACTACATTGTCAACAATGCTCCCCATAAAATATGGCAAATCTCTCAACAACTTCAAGCGCAAACACCATCATTTTTTTAAGGAGCTGGTGATGTAAACACGAATCATCGTATATTGAGTGCAATGTTACTTAAGGACACCCTGTAGTTATATTTAAATCTACAGCATTTCAGTTATTTCTTTTAAAACCACAATAACAAAGTCAGTTTTCTAAAAGGTAAAGCTCTTACTATGAGAACCATTTTCAATCACAAATAGAACCACACTAGATATATTTGTTGTGACTTCTGTTGAGTTTGTGCATTTTTGTGTTTCTGTTCTGAAGCAACCTTGAGTTTGAAAGATGTATAATACAAATTATTATTAACATGCCTCACAATAGGGTAGATGACAATTTTAAAACATGCTATCTTCAAGAATTGACAGGAATATGCCAAAAAGGTAGGAATATGTAAACACAAATGGCTTTAAAGTCATAATACAGTGGTGTGAATGTGTTTATCCCAATGTGCAGATTTGTTCAGTATTTGCAGAGCAAATACAAATATTAGACACGAGTAAACACAACAAAGATACTCAAGGAACCAGTAAACCAAATTGTGAAGACTGATCTTCAGTTAAAGTAAGCATTTGGCAGAAATTATTATGTTTAGGATGGCAAATTCTAAAAATGTATTGTATTGCATTATACTACAGCCTATGATGGTCTAAAATCATTTAGAATGACAAATATGCAAAAACTAAGATCAGGACAGTTTTAAAAATACTTATCTATGTGCAATTTGTTGGTGATTTAATGCAGTACTACTACTGCTTCTGGTGATCCACATTACTATACGTTTTAAGCAATATTCACATGTGGGTTGTGAGAAGCAGGATTAAGAAATGCTGTATTACCTGAATTTTGAGGAATTAAAATAGGAAACAGGATGTTAAAAATACCTGTTAAAGGTCAAATCTGATACCCCTCAGTTTGCTTATTGCAAACACACACACACACACTGTACACATTTTAAACCATAGCTTTGTGAGGATGGTTATTGGCTAGTGACTTGATGTTGCAAAGTCCAGCATAATAAAATTAATATTAATGAATATAATGAAGCAATGGTTCAGTACAACTCCGTACACAATACTTGTACTTCTGGCCAAATAAAGCACCATGTAATCACATATTAGAATTCTCCTAATACTGTCCTCGTTTATATATCTCACACAGATCCTGAAATGCTGAAAATAAGAGGACAGCATAGTTGCTGTGTTGCTGATGTTCACAATTAGATTCAGTCTTTTATGAGACCAGAAATGAGACTCTGTCTCTGTGTAGCAAGGGAAATATGGCACCTTGATAATACTGTCGATGAAAACTGTAAAATGGCTGTAAAACCGCTGGCACCCACTACTTTGGAAAGTTTGTAAGCTAGACCCTTATTAATGGTCACTCTCTGACCACAGTGCTTCTACTCTCTGGACAGGTTTAGGTGGTGTACCGCTCTGAAAGGCAAGAGGACGTATTGCTGTGTTTAGAATGGTCAACAGCCCCCTATGGTACAGAATGACAGCAGAGGGGTGCTGTTAACTGTGAATGACAAAAGGTGAGCATTTATAGTGAAAATATAATATAATAAGTGATCACTACACCTTCCCAGGCATGGTGAATGAACCAGGGCTTGTCACCTAAACTGCAGGAAGCACTTATTTGTATCACAGGTCACCTAGTGGTGTGAGGTAGAAGTGGGGGACTACGGAGGCTGAAGGTGTCTCCGCTGGAAGAATGACGAGAGGGGGCTTTCCCACAAACCAGAGATGGCTCCGCCTCCTTTATCTCCATGGCTCTTTTGTACAGCTCAGCAGCTTTCTCAAAATCTCCTTCCTCATAACTTCAGGACAGGCACAGGTAATGAGAGGACATAGAGGGAAAGGGGAAACGTCTGTTATCTTTCATTCAATTTGTCTATTAAAGTTCTTGTTAATGTAAAATGAATCTGCTATAGAACATAATGGGTTAAGTAAGAGAAGGCAAACCTAAGTACTGCCAGATTTTTGAGCGTCTCTCCTACTCGAGGGTGAAGTCGACCAAGGCTGTCTTCATACACTTTGAGAGCTTGTTCATATAAAGGTAACGCCTCGCTGTGCTTCTTCTGTAATACAAACAAGGTCAGCAGCATGAATGTGACTATTGAGTTTTGAACTGTTTCTAGGAGGAAAATGCTAGTAACCAAGTGTAAAACAAGTCTCAAAAACACTCAGATTTGCATGTTTGGTACTGCTAAACAAAAATATAGCACTTCTTACAACTATTGAACAAGCTGAGGTGACAGAGGCAAGGAGAAACATTGGGAGGAACAAAGGATAAGAAGGGAAACCCATCCTCACTGGTCAACAATAGCAAATGAATGAATTGAAAGTGATATGACATGGCACATTAAGCAGTTACTGTGGGTGGTGTAAAATTGAATATACACTTTAATATTAAAACAACTTTCGCACAGTTGCTAAATTCAGTCAATAAATATGTTAAATATGTTATTATATAGGCAAGGTACGTTTCTTTACATTACATGTACAATATCATACACATTCACGTTGCAACACATTCAAGACTATAGTCTCCCACAAATTAATCCTGAAAAATATTTATCTTTTGGTAAACTATTCCTGTCTAAATTTAACTCTACTTTGAACACTTTTAACAAATCTTTTATGGGCAATCCATTGTCATATCACAAAATATTAAAAATGTCAAGACTGCCCAGCCTCAAACATGACTTCAAATACCTTCCCTTTCTTTTTTGAAGAAGTTTACTGTGGGTATAATTGTGAGTTCCAGATAAGAAAAACAGCAGGTGATATTAATCTTGCAAGGCATAACTACACATATAATACAGATGATCTTTGACTAAAATGATTCAGTATATTTTCTGGACAGACATTGGTTTATCAGAGAATATGGTTGGAAGGAGGCTTATGTAAGACTATAAGTGTGAGTGAATAGAGAAATGGTGCCTAATATTGTGTTGGTTGTGGTTTAATGACTTACCAGTTGGCAATACAGCACAGCTAGGTTAACCAACGCTGTAGCCACACTGGGGTGTTTCGGCCCAAAGCTCTTCTCTCTGATTTCTAGAGCCAGCTCATACAAAGGAACTGCCTTCTCCAGCTTCCCCTAAACACACACACACACACACACACACACACACACACACACCACATACACGCACACACACACACACACACACACTCACACCCACACACACAC
>JBBIGC010000337.1:0-13915 GCA_037576955.1 Lepidarchus adonis | reverse complement strand
CTGTAAAGTTGCTTTGTGACAATGTCAGTTGTAAAAAGCGCTCTATAAATAAAATTGACTTGACTTGACTTGACAACAGCCTCCAGCTGAACGTCAATAAAACCAAGGTACTGATGGTGGACTTCAGCAGGAGTCAGCAGCATGACTACAAACCCCTGCACATCAGAGGGACTTCTGTGGAGAGGGTGAACCAGTCTAAATACCTGAGCATCTACCTGGCATGGTCTGAACGTGGATGTGTTCATGCCAGGTCCTCAGAGATGTACAGTATTGTTCAAAATAATAGCAGTTCTGTGAAAAGGTATTTGCCAGTCTGGACATTCTCCTTCAGGATTGTGTGGTAGAGAAGTAGAGCAGAATTCATGGTTACATCAATTACAATTACAGCCAGTTGTCCAGCAAAACAGCTCCAGAGCATCGCTACCACTACCATGCTTGACTATTAGTATGATGTTCTTTTTATGCAATACTGTGTCTGTTTTATGCCAAATGCAATAGGATGCAGACCTTCCAAAAAGTTAAACTTTTGTCTTGTCAAACCACCAAAGATCATCAGGTTTTTTTGGCATATGTGAGACAAGAAGTGGTTTTTGCATGGGGACTCTCCCATGTATGCCATTTTTGGGTAGCCGGCCACTCCAAAGAAGGATTAATGCTGTTCCAAGTTTTCTTCATTTTTGGAAAAAGGCTCTCACCATGGCACTGGAGTGACAAAGCCTAAGAAATGGCTTTGTACCCTTTCCAGCCTTGTAGATGCCAATTACTTTGTTTCTCATTTGTTCTGGAGTTTATATAGATCTTGGCATGATGTGTTGCATTTTGAGATCTTTTAAGAGGTACTGTTTCAGTGATTTCTTGATTAAACAAATCTGGCAGTAATCAGGCTTGGGAGTGGCTTCTGAAATTGAACGCCGCTTTCCAAAAATGTGGCTAATCCCAGTCAATTAATGATTTACCATAGGAGGTCATTACATTTTGCATAGGGCCAGGTAGGTTTGGATCATTTGGCATTTTTTAAAATGGCATTTTGTATTTACTCAGGTTAACTGAGTATGTCTACTATTAAATGAGTTTGATGATCTAAAGCATTTCAGTGTGAAAAAAATAAAAAACAAACAAACAAACAAAAAACATAAGAAATCAGGAAGGGGCAAATACTTTTTCATGACACTGTACATACCACTGATACTGTCTTCATTCATTTCTGATACTGCCACTAGTGCTATTCTGTGCATGCACTACATTACACGTGAGTTGTATTCTGTTCTGTTGCCATCGCTCATCATACTTATATTCACTAATTAATGCATGATTATATTTTCAATTAAATTTTTTATTGTTTTTATAGAACAGAAGCAACAAACCTAATCTTGACAATAAAATTTTTTTATTCTTAACTATTGAATTTTACTTATTACACACTTCACCTTGTGGTGCAACCTGGAAATGTCATCAGTGATGTTACCTGGGGTATCATCGGGTGTTTCAGGTCTATGAAACATTATAAACTCTGATCCACAGCCCCCTTGAAGCAACCTCTGCTGCTCTGTCTCTTCCTTGATGGCCTTCCTACTACTGACTGTTACGATCATTAGTTTCTCCTGAACATGTCAGAATAGCAACACAGAATAGACCAAAGAATGTCTTATCAAACACAGCTTTTTTGAACAAGTAGTCAATAAAGAGCAAAACATTTAACTATTTTTGTTATGTGTTTGATGTTAAGAACATTGAATTAATTCATTATTTATCCAAAAACGTCAGTACAGAACACTACATAGAAATCTGTCATTGGCTTTTGACTAAAATTTAATTTGTCAAAATACAAATGAAACTTTTTTTTCTTAAAGGGACTGATTTACTATTTACAAAAATATACAATATAACTGCCGCTTGGTTGGTTTTCAGTTTGTTCTGGTTAAAGTATCCACGAGAGGGCATCGGGCTTGGTGTTCTTAGTGCCAGGTCTGTAGGTGAGGGTGAAGTCAAATCTGGCAAAGAACAGAGACCACCTGGCCTGGTGTGGATTGAGCTGTTTTGCTTTGCTCAAATAGGAGAGGTTTTGTGATCTGTCCAAATAACGAAAGGGTTAGTGGCACCCTCCAGCCACCCTCTCCAATGTTCCAATACCAGCTTAACTGCTAATAGTTCCCGACCTCATATGTCATATCTGCTCTCTGTGGGAGTTAAAAGTTTGGACACATAAGCACAGGGATGGATACGGTTATCAGCAACAGCTCTCTTGGACTGGACCCCCCCCCTCCTCCGTCTCTGTCTCCGTGGCGAATGCCTGGTAGTCATCACACAGACTCCCAGATGGGAGCTGCCCATTCCGTTAGCAGTCCCACTCCATATGCCTCTCTGGACCGGCCAGTGGGAAAATGCTGTGGTTGTTGCTTAAACCCCAGGCATGGCATTCCCCGGCCCATCCATCGGAATGTTCTGGATGTGCCGGTTGGGGTCTCTTGGCTGGGGACAGCGGTGTCGCTGCGACCGGAGCTGGCTCAAACACAGCAGGGACAGGAGGTGTCATTTGTTCTTCCTTGAGTTGTTGGAGTTCGGCCAGGATGTGTCCCAGGCTCACTCCGTGTTGTTCCAAGATGACTCCCTGGTTGGCAGCAAGGGCACGAAGCTCTTGTTCAGATGAGAGCTCCATCTCACAATGTGGCCTTATCTTCCTGTAACGTCTCAGGGGCGGCGTGTCAAAGCGACACAACAATAGTGAGGATCAAACCCGGGACTGAAGAGACTGCAGCTAAAGGCTTATCAGGCTGAGCTACGGAGCAGTACAAATCTAAAGGAAGGCCGTAAAGAGAGCCGGTATTCCCTCTAGCGGTGTATCCACAAATAGTCTGTTCTTTAATCAAAACTTCTGGCTTCAAAGTGTTGGAAAATGCATTATTGTGCCCAACCCAGTCTTTACTCAGATTGCTCATTACAAGTTAATTACAGTGGCTGAATAGATGATTATACCTAAAACATATTTAATATTGATCTTAATACTGAGACAATTATCCAACTAAACTGCAACAGTTAGCAAAAAAGGAATTCAAATTAATTTGCACATATTTAGGGGTTACTTTTCAAATATTTTGTCTGCATGGACATTAGGTTAACTCTGCAAGGGAGATATGTGCGCAGTGAAATACTGCACATTTTCATTACATTTTCAAATCCAGCTGCTTTTGACTCTGTAAATAATGGCATGCAATGCCCATTGCCTTTCCCCATCTTGCAACCCTTAAACTTATGAATGGCACAATTATCCAGCACTGGTGCAAAACAATCTGCATGGCCAAGGGTAAAAATAAAGTTATTCCTGCTTCATTGACAAAGGAATGTTTCAGCTGTTTATATTTATAGACTGAAAAACACAACTTTTCCCTTAGTGTTTTTGTTCATATAACCATTATCTGTAATTACTGTAGAATGTGAAACCAATTTACTTGGTCAAATATGTTTGGGGGAAAGACATTTCCATGGGGTGTACTTATTTTATAGTATATTCGTATATTTTCTAGTATATTCGTACTAGAAGCTTAAATTATATTCAAACACCTATGATAGAATGGTGCTACAGGAAAATTATACTTTTAGATTAATAGATCAATATTATTTTTACTATTGATTGTTAAAAAGTATCGCACTAGAGAAATCTTATAGTTTTGTATTACTACAGATCTTTAGGGTTAAGAGGGCTTTCATCTATAGTTAACATTATTTAAAAATGACAAATGACAACTCATTCCATTACACCAAATGAAGTCAGACTCTTTTATTTGCTTTATAAAGGAATTAAAACTACAGCATATGTTTAAAGGATTATGTAAACTTCATTACAGTGGAAGTAATACATTCACATACTTTATACACCTTTAAATATATTATTTGAGACAGCAATTAAAAATATTACCTTTCTGATTTCCAGTGGGATTTTGACAAAGTTATTCAAACAAGAAGCAGAAAAGTACATACAATAACTCGCAAAAGACCATAACATGGTCATAGGATGAAGTGGATTGTGACAATAAATATATTATGATGTTAGTGTGTTTACAATAATGGTTTATCCTGAACAGCATGCTGCAATAAATTACTAATTTCACATGCAAACTTACTAAAAAACCCCACTGAAAATTCAGAGATTTTAATACAGCATAAGTGATAACGTGTTTGTTCACCCCTCTGCAGCATAAGAGAAGGTAAAAATAATGTGAAAAGAAAGTACAAAAAAACCCCACCAGAGTCTGTTTAATCTTACATCAATTAATCTAATAAACAAAAAATTCCACATAAAGAAAATTTTCATACTTCTTTAAACTTTTCTAAAAATGACAAGGACCTTCAAATATATTACTAAGTTGGATATTATTTTACATTCAATTTAAGAGAAGATAAAATGTAAATCTGCCTTTTGACACCAGAAGAAGACAGAAAACCTTTCAAAATGCATATACAGTAATAAATCATATGACTAAGGGGGAATAAACCAACCAACCAACCAAAACAAAAACCAAAACACAAAACAACCCCCGACACACACAATTAGGATATCCTTCAGTTTAAACCATTGTAAATTAGATTTTTTTTTTTAGCAATGAAAACTGGAAGGTCAGGCAAAGTGTTTCAGAAAAATTCTTAAAAAGTCCAAAAAGGCAAAGGGTTAGGTGTTACACTTAATGATGTATTAAGTCATACTTTGATTGTTTTACTACATTCTATACCTATTGGTTTTCTCAAAGTGGAGTTTTTAAAACCTTTGAACAATTGAACAATATGAACAACAACAAAAAATATTAAATTAGAACATGACAAAAAAACCTAGCAACTTTGATTTCTTTCCAGTGTACTGCTTCACATCAAACCTTCCTAAACGACATTATGTTCCAAAATATGCAGTGTGGTGTATTTTAAACAAAGGAATTTCCCATTTGAGTGGTTTAACATGAAATAGTGTACTGTTGAAAAACTGAATTTGGACTTTTGATGATGGGAACCAGGGGTTGCAATGTCTACAATTTCAGTCCTAGACATTTATTTGCTGTTCACAGTGACCCATGAATTCATTATGTCTTATTATGATAATGGTAAAAATGGCAAAAAGTTTTCTTTGGGTGCTATTAGTGCCTATAATGTCTCCCACACCAGAAATTCTCAAAACGATCATAAAACATTGCCTCAGGCAACATATTCATTAAAGATTAATTTAATAGTGAGTAATTTTTTTTAAAGAGTTATATTCTTAAAACATTTCCTTATCATGGCCACCACTCTGAACAATTCAGACAAGCTTAACAGAAACTTATCATTCACATCAGACCACTCTGAATGTACATCTTTGTTTCAATGTACAGAAATGCTGAAAATGGGCGGAATTATTTTCTAACAAATGAACAAATTTAATCTGGTAATTAGTATTGCCTTTATGAGTTGAACATAGTAATATGCTTACATTTATGTAAACATACTGTACTCTGCTCAAAATAAAAATGAATGTTATGATAAATATCATGTCAGCCTAGACAACCACAGTACAATAGGCTAAAACTAAAGGTAAACGATGAACAATGTTCAGAGTGTAATGACATGTAAATGAGATCACTCTTTGCTTGATGAGTCTGAAGTTGGACTGGTCACTGCAGGTTGGGCCAGAGTGGAGAACCATGATGACATTGCAGATTTAGCAGTGGTTAAAGCTCCACCCACTGACTGACCTATAAAAGGAGAGGTGTATTCATTGGTTTGTCACATCATGCTTTTATTGTGGTATTCATATTAAATGTCTTTTACTGCATCAAAGTCGGATAAGGATAGTAAAAAATGTAGGATGGTGAATATATGTTCAGATTAACAGTGTTTTTGGACTCATTTGTAAATATATAGTTATATTGTAGAATCTCAATTCCAAAAGAAGTTGGGATGCTGTTTAAAATGTAAATAAAAAACACATTTTAAATAGAACATAGAAAACATTTCAGATGTTAAAGGTAAGACATACTGCTACTACATGAAAAATGGCTCATTTTGAATTTGATGGCAGCAAAGGGCTGGAAAAGTAAAAGAGGCAACAAGTCAATAACAACTGGGTATAAAAAGAGCATTTTAGAGCAACAGAGTTTGTTAGACGTAAAGATGGGCATTGAATCAACAATATACAAAAAATAATAATAAAAAAAAAAAATGCAAAAACTGAAATATATGAACTAAAGAGGAGAGGTTTGTTATCAATGCTCAGTTCAAAAGTCTTTCTGATGGCTTGGGGTTGCATTAGTGCCTATGAAATTGGCAGCTAGCACATTAGAAAAGCCACCATCAATGCTGAAAGGATTCAAAGTAGAAGAGTCTGGTTGCTGAATTGGCCTAAAGTCCTGACTTTTCACCATTTAAAACATGTGGTACATCAAGAAACAAAAAATACAACTAAGACCCAGGACTGTTGAGCAGCCAGATTCCAGCCAGAGCAACATTTTTCTCCCAAATGTCCAGCAACTGGTCTCCTTAGTTCCCAGAAGTTTACAGACAATTGTTTTTTTTTTAAAGAGGAGAGGATGCTAAACTGTAGTAAACATGCTCCTGTCAAAACCTTTTTTGAGACACGTTGCTGCCATCAAATTTGCAAATTTGCATTTTGTTTTTGCTTACAATTTACAGAGCTTTTTTACTTTACTTTTAACATGACAGAAGAATATGAGGAGGTGTACACGTTGTAATACATCCAAAATACTCAATAAAGAACTTACCTAAAACTTGCTGTTTTGAATGAATGAAAAAGAATTTAAATAATTTGGATAATTTTTTCTTACTAACCTACAGCTTTGCCAGTCTGCATCACACTGCGGCTGGTGGTGATTACTGCACTGCCCAGCTTCTTCCCACGCTCACTGTTCTGAACTGAACTAAAGAAATATACCTTCATGACTTTCACATTTCAATAATACATACACAAGTTTAACATTTGATAAGAGTAAAAATAAAATAATAAAAATGAACAAACAATGCATGCAATATTTAACTGCCAACCTTTGGCTAGAAATTCAATAAAGTATGTTAATTTAACTACATACAGTGGGTACAGAAATATATAGAGGGATAGGGTTGTGGGCAGACATAAGGCTTTATCAATCCCAAGGAGCACAGTAAAGTCTATAATAAATAATTGGCAAGTGTTTGGTAATACTATTATCCTGGATCCGGTCGCTTCTCCAAACTGAATAGAAGAACAAGGAGGAAACTGGTAAGAGAGGGTACCAAGAGGGAAATTAAGGAATTACCAGATTTTACAGCAGAGCATGTGCATGTGAGAACAATTTCATAAGCATTCTACAATTGTTCAGGTAAAACCAAAATCGCACCATTTGGCATAAATGGTACAACTGGTGGAAATTTAATGTAGCTCACCATCCACAACAGACCACAACTACAGTAAAGCATGGAGGTGGCAGCATCCTGTTTCTCTTCCATAAGGCCTGGGGCTCTCATTAGAGTTGAAGGAATCATGGATGGGGCAAAATTCTGTCAAATTGTTGAGGGAAAACCTGCTACCATCTGCCAGTTGAACATGAGCAGTATGTTCACCTTTCAGCATGACAACAACCCGAAGCACACAGCAAAATGGACAACATAGTGGCTGAAGTAGAAAAAATGAATGTCTGTGTGGCCCAGTCAGAGCCCAGACCTAAATGCCATTGAAAATCTGAACTTGAACTTGGATCAGTTCTGTAAAGAAGAGGGGGCAAATACTGCTCAATCTAGACGTGCATAGAGTTGAAAGAGAAGTATCCCAACAATCTCAAGGTTCAACTAAATACTGACATTCAGAGGTGATCCTTTATTAATGTCAGTATGTCTTGTTTTTCTGAACTTTCGCTGTGATATCTTTCAGTTGGATGTTATAAGTTGCTTTGAGTAAATAAAGCTTGTAAGAAATATTTTTGCCTGCGTTTTCATTTTTTACAGCTTAAAAAAAAAAAAAGGGAATACTTCAAATTCTTTTCTATACCCACTGTAATTCAGAAAGAGGGGTGAAAATGTCTTATTAAAATGTGTTGGGTTAGTGTAGCAGATGTTAACTAATGTTAACCTGCCTTCAATTATGCTTGACCACCCAAAAAAAATTCCTCTGCAGTTGTTTCTCACCTCAAATATATTTGTTAGCAAACGGAGACAATTGTAGCCCATATGTCAGCTATAAAATGTTTTAAGGTACAAAACCGCTGTCTGTTTCCAGAACTTACTGTGATAAGCGTAGCCTCACATCAGCAACACTGTATTGGCCTTGGAATGGGTGGCTAAGAAGAAATAAAAAGAATATTTCAATACTTTAAAAAATGTTTTTCTTTCTCACTTGGGGCCTTTAATTTTACACATCAACTTTAACAAAAAAAACCCCTAGCCAAAATAATACACTACCGCCTCTGTATATTATATATACTATAAACAAACAAATATAAATATAAAAACAGCATTTACTGTGATGTTTCTGTTATACAAATGTTTACTTTTACCATATTTTTCAAAATATTTATTAAAATTCATACATAAAAACAACAGTATTAATAATCATCATCATAATAATAATAAATAAACATTCCACTCTTCAAGAGAACAATAAATGTCAAATTTCAGTTCTAACTGAACAATCAGAAATTTAGGTCTGATAATGATTTTAAAATGATACAGAACTCACTGATATAATTCTGATTCTTACAAAAGGCTAATGATACAGTTTGCTTTCATTTTTTTGCAAATAATGTTTTTTTTCTTTTGTTGCTTTTCTCCAGAAGCAATTGATGAATGATCAATTTATGAGATACACCCTATGACCCGAGTTTCAATTTATGTTCTCTGCACTAGTCTCTGGCCAGACATACCCTGGAGTAATTTCAGCCATGGCTGTGTGCTTGTTGCTGTACCACACTCTGTAATTGTGTGTAATCTTCCAGGCTGAGATGAATGCAGAGCCAAATTCTGCCAGCAGCTTCTCATTATCTGAGCAAAAAACACAGATCAGCTGAAGTTAAATGATGGCTAATTGGAATGTGGTGGATAACTGATATGTCCAACTTATTTAGTGCCCAACTGATATGAAAATGTGGCCAATACTTATTTAAAGTGTTTCAAATGTTGATACCAAATCAACCAAAATGTCAACTGATCTTTTAGCTAATCTATATTGTTATTATAAAGATGATGACACAGGATGATTACATCATAGATCTTACTGTGACAAACACAAAACATTGATAACATTCAAACCACTGACAAGTTAAATGATTTTTTTTTTTGGTTTTTATTTTTATTTTTGTCATGTTCAGTGACCTTGAGTTTGAGAAAGCCGATATTAAAATGCTAATTATTATTAGTTATTATTATTGGTTATTATTAACACTAGAATGACTGCCGATTCGATATACCTAAAAAGACTGAGGCGCATAAAATGCAGCGACTAGTTTCACACAAAACGCCTCTTTATAGAACCACTGCTTCAGTTTCCCTTCATATATATTTTACCATTAAACCTCTGTTCACCTCTGTACCTCTGTTGTGCCAGCTTTCATCACACGCATGCAGCAGCTTTCATCACAAGCATGCGCCAGCTTTTTTTTTTAGGAGCACGAGTGAACTTTTTTCACGAGCCTGCACAAGCTTTTTTTTTTTTTTTTTTTTTTTTTGCAGTTAAAGTGCTTGCATAAATTTAAGATATTTGTAATGATTATTTTACAGGACTTTGCATTATATTCTAAAGTAAGTGTTTTGATTTTTATATTGTCATACTGCATATTGTTTTATAAGACGTAATGCATATAATATAATACATGTAGCTCGGCTTCTATGCAGGATATTGTTTATGTGCTTGTAATTATCATATCAAGCTCATAATTACATGCACAACTGATCTGATACACAATAACTGTTGTTATTCTAGACATGAACAGAACCAGGTCACAGTGCAAGAATTAAATGCCAAACCAACAGAAAGAGAACCCGGTACCAGATACTGAACATTATGACACTAGTGTTGACTGTAGTTGATTTATTGTGACTCTGTAATTTAGATTCATTCATTTGCATGACTGCATCAATTGATGCGCCTCAGTCTTTCTAGGTCTATTCCTGGCCAAATGTCAAGAGTTATTTTGAGACATAGCAATAGAACAGATTGAACACATTAAATGTACAAATGTACAAAATACAAGCACTATTTTCAGTTCCAGCAAATTCAGTGTACTTATGTGGTTAGCATGGACTTTGCTCTAAAGTAAATGCAAAGGACTGTGAATGGTCTGCTGTGGATTAACTCAGTGTAGTGTGCTTGACCAAAGAGAGAATCAAACCCCTGGTTACTGCATGTAGGGCAACAGGGTTTTTGTGATTATAAAAAAATTATGTGTAATGTTAAGCAAGTGTTAGAACAAAGCTTCTAGCATGCACCTTGCCCAAGAGTAGAAAGTGTATATGGACAGTTTGAAACAAATGCTAGCATTAAGGGATTGTACCTTGCTGAAGTGTAGAGGCTAATAGTGATTGTAAATATAATGTGAATTGTGCTCTGATCCACTCATCTCCTCCCTCCCAGCCTGTTCCATCTAGAAACACATCTTCGGTGTTCTCAGTAACATGTTTGAGCAGGAAGTCGGAGAAACGCAGGTCAGCTGTGGATAAACTCAGCAACCTGCGCAGCTCTGGATCATCTACATGGATACGGGCCTCTTCCACCTACAAACAAGCATAATCAAGGGTGGAAAATTACAATGCCCAGAAAGTTGAGAAAAAAGAGAAAAGAATTTTAAAGAACTAAAAATAATGAACTAATTTGAGTCTACAGTTCAGTAGGTTGCACAAGCCTTTTGCCTTGCAGTTTGCATTTGGCAAGCAATCTACAAAAGATAACTACATAGATTATGAAATTCAAAAAGGTGGAGAAAACAATACTTAAAAGAAGATTTTTTTATGTGCCAAGTTTTCTCAGTGTCACCGAGTTTAGATCTCAAACAGGTATTCCCTGAAAAATAATTACATAAAAGAAACATACATCCAAAATAAACTTGAATCAGAAATGTGGGTAAAATGAAAAGAAATGAGAGAAAGCAAGACACAAGAAAAGCAAAAGTTCAATAACAGGGTGAACAGGAGCTGCAAACGAGTTGAGTTTGTTATTCAAGTTTCAAAAAAAAAATGTACCAAGCCGGACTTTCCCTCCTTCAACCACAAACATTTTCAGTTATGCATTAGCCATTTCCCTTTTATTTATTTATTGATTTAAATTATGTTTCATTGAAGAGAAAGTATGTTCATTGTGGGGAAATTTTATATGTAAACATATTTACCCAAAATGAAACACATTTAAATATTATGTTAAGTAAAAACACATCCGAGACAGGCTTAGTATCTCAGTGCCCTTTATTCTGTGGCATGATTTGCTCAACTGCATTTTTCCAAATATGGAATTTAAAGTCTAGACAAGCCAAGGTGTTATTTTACCCCACATAGATGCTGAATACACAAACAGCTCAGCTCAGATCAGCTTCCTCTACAAGGTAGAGAAATCTGCATGATCAAATACCAACATCTGCAATGGGTGGCCCTCCTGTCTGGGAAGTACCCGGCCTTGGCCCGTAGTCTGTTGGGTTCGGCTCCAGCTTTCCCCGTAACCCAAAATGGATAAAGCAGTTTGGATAATCGATGGATGGATGGATAGAAAATAACAACATACAAGAGAGGCATAGCATATGATATGACAATTTAAAAAGTGTTATTAACATTAAAATTTGTTGTTCCTATAAAATGTCCTAAAATCAAAATTTTATGATTTAATATTTATTTATACCTTGGGTGGACATCTAACAGTTCTCATGTGAATTTACTTTCATTCATTTCAATTGAATTTGCAAAATTCAATGTTAAATGATAAACCCTCCTTTCACCCATATTAATTTTAAATTAGGTAACATTGATAATAAATTTTAATTATTTTTCCAAATATATTATTTGTCAAACTGACCAATAACAAATCTTTGACAAATTTTGTTAAAATTTTGTTAAGATTTTCTGCTGTCAATTCCTGAATTAACCTTCAATTATGAAATACCATTGCCATGAAATGGTGTACTGCAACAACATTACGTGGTACATGCCAAAGTAACATCAGCATGGATACCAGAACCAGAGCAAGAATCTCACACTGCTTCTGCTGGCTTGCCTTCTTCCCTTAGTGCCTCCTGGTGAAATCTGTTCCATAGGTAAGTGAAACACACCTGGTGGGCAACATAAAAGAAAGCTACCCCTTCTACATTCTAACTTTGTCGAACCCCCAGTCACTTGCTACTGCTGCTACTTCCTTTTGCTTGACTTCAGCTCAGTTTATAGGTTTCTTGATCTGGCTAGTGCAGTAAAGAAAGGTAAGTGTGCATTTGCCTAAAAATCCATGGACACTTTCAAAACACTGAGCATGTGGAGGGGCATTCAGGCCATCACAGTCTACAAAACAGCACCTTCTTACTGTGCAAGGATGGCTCCCTCCATGACACTCATCCCAGCATGCTTTAAAACCTCAACAATCATCACTGTGCCCAAAAGTCACTTGTAATCTGCCTAAAGAACTAAAGTCCTGTGGTACTTGGACTTGTTCACAGTGATGCCTGCATTGGAACCTAAACTTTCAGCACTATCAAGCTGAACACAGGATCTCCAAAGGGTTGCATTCTCAGGTCCTCACCCTTCACACTAATGATGGAAAATTATTGATATCCAAGTACCCCCCCACTGAGAGTCACATACAGAACCTGCTGCTACAACCGAGCTCTGTAAAGACATATTTTGCTACCTTATCAACCTTTTTAAAGTGCAATACTAGTCTCTCAGGGTACATCTCACATCTTACTCCATGTATTTTGTTATACTATATATATGTTGCCCTATCTACTTATATTGCGTCTGTGTTTCACCATGGTCACAATTCACAATATTCCTGATTTGAAGTAGATGAGACTGATAAATTTATGAGACTTATTTTATTTCAATAAGCCACTATTTATAGGCAAACCTACACCAAGAGCTAGGGTCCCAGACATTAGAGGGAACTACAAATGGCTAGCCATAATAGGATAGTTATTCATGTAGGTGCTAATGACATTTGTCTGCGGCAGATTGAGGTTACTAAAACTGTGGTTCACAGAAAATTGGTCTCTTAGCTCAAGAACCTGAAAACTATGACAGGGGTAAGAGCCTTTTCATACAAAGACCCCCAGCCCTTCAAGACTCAGTGAACAAGTAGGTTTTCAGCCTAGACTTGAAAGTAATTACTTTTCCCTGATAGATAAAGAGCAGAGAGTTGGTATTTCATGGACATGGAGAATTGAAGTACTGAGTTTGAGGGATGCATGATCTGATCACAATTGGGTTTACCTACGGCTGTAGGTACAAGCCTGAAGTGCAAAGAAAAAAAACTACAAAAAAACCCACCTCAAAAAAATCCCCAAAACTAAGACAGCCCGCTACCACACACCCCATCAGGAAATGGTCTCCTAAGATTTAAAATGCTTATAATGACTGAACCTCATGAAGAGGATATCAAGGGTCCTACATAGTCCTACAAGAATATGATGCAACTCAAGCTGCAGTAACAGACTGGACTTCAATATATGCAAGTAGCTACACTTCCTCTATGATGCGTGCTGGGGAGGTGGCCTGAAGAAGAAAAATGTCTTGACAGACAAAGCAGGTTCTGTGGTCGGTATAGAAATTGATTCTCTGGTAGCAGAGAGGACACTGAGCAAACTGCTGTCCATTATGGACAATAAGGATCACCCACTATACACAGCAGTTTGTTTACTGGTCAGTTGCTATCACAGAACACAGAGAGAAAGTGTATTTTGTCACTACAGCCTTTAGAGCAGTGGTTCTTAACCGGGGTTCG
>JBBIGC010000318.1:0-13917 GCA_037576955.1 Lepidarchus adonis | reverse complement strand
TTTGTGTGTATGTCTGTGTGTGTGTGCGTTTGTGTGTGTTTGTGCGTGTGCTTGTGTGTGTGTGTGCGTGCGTGCGTTCGTGTGCGTGCGTGTGTGTGTGTGCGTGTGTTTGTGCGTGTTTGTGTGCGTGCGTGCGTGCGTGTGCGTGTTTTTGTGTGTGTGTGTTTGTGTGTGCGTGTGTGTGTGTGTGTGTGCGTGTGTTTGTGCATGTGTGTGTGTGTGCGTGTGCGTGCGTGTGTGTGCACGCGTTTGTGTGCGTGTGTGTGCGTGTGTGTGTCTGTGTGTGTGTGTGCGTGTATTTCAGTAGCAGTACTAAGCTGTGGTGACTAATATGGACTAAATCATGCTGCAAGTTTAGCAAACATTGCCATGTTGCCCAGGCCCATAAAACACACAGCTGCAGGCACATGTAGCGTTGAGTAAAGAGTTACTCTGCTCAGTACAGAACACACAGGACACAATCAGTATTTCAGAAGTTCATACAAATACATGCAAACTGTCCACAAGGGGAAATGTACAGCATGAATGAATGACATGCAAATCCGGCTTCAGCTCATCCAACTGGATTTTCCTGTCAGTGCTGCAAGGCTGATGTGTGACCAGCATGGATATTAAACTTTATGGGCACAAGGCAATAAAGTGGCCAGTGAGTGGTGGTACAAGGTGGGTGTTTCCAATAAAGTGGCCAGTGAGTGGTGGTACAAGGTGGGTGTTTACAATAAAGTGGCCAGTGAGTGGAGGCACAAGGTGGGTGTTTCCAATAAAGTGGCCAGTAAGTTGAAGGAGAGGTTTCTAATAAAGTGGCAAGAAGTGTAAGCACAAGGGAGATGTTTCTAATAAAGTGGACATGTGAGTGCATCATGTCCATTATTTCCATGTGATTGCGAGTTTGGTAAGATGTAAGCATCACTGTCTTTCATGTTTACTCCAGCTGTCACGTTCTAAAGGCGGCCATGTTTTGCCCATCAGTCCTAGGGGAGATATTCCAGTGGGAAAGTGATGACAATGCACACTCTCTATAACATCACCTCAAAATCTCGCTAAGCACTTGTTTCTCTCCAGGGTGAACAGCTCCTATGAGGCTCTTTCTGGAGGCTCCACCACCGAGGGCTTTGAGGACTTCACTGGAGGCATCTCTGAGAGCTTTGATCTGATCAAACCTCCTCCCACCTTGTTCAAGATTATGAAGAAAGCCCTGGAGCGTGGTTCCCTCCTGGGCTGCTCCATAGACGTGAGCATGAAACCTGACACTGGTGATGCTGAGTAGAGTAGATTAGCTCAATTAGCTTGCTAACTGCTTAGCTTCATCATGTAATTCAGTATACAGTAGGTAAATAATGATTGGCATGCTTGGTAAGAAGTCATGGAAGAATATGTATGTGGGTAATTAGTTAAATCTCCCACTGAAAATAGGAGTGAATATAGTGTTGGGCATTTTTTAGCTGAAAGGACTGGCAGTTAGTTTTCTTCTCCAAGAGTGTTGAGCATCTCAGAAACACAAGCTAGTCCATATTGAGGGAAATTATTTTTTCATAATTCATAATTTCACAATTATGTTGTGTAATTATATATATATAATATTAATGAGTGTGAAATCTGCTATATGGAATGCATATATTCAGAGCTCCACTACCCAGCTAATCACCATCTCTTAATTATGAGCTCAGTCTAATAGTGGTGCAGGAATATTTGTATCAGTTTTATTATAAACGACATTATAAAATCTTTTGTTTATGTGTTTTATTTTGAGCAGATCTCCAGCGCATATGAAAGTGAAGCAATGACCAGGCAGAAGCTGGTGAAAGGACACGCCTATTCCGTCACTGGAGCAGAAGTGGTCAGACCTGACTCCTAGTCTCTATTAGTCATTACAGCTTAGTACTGTTACTGAAATACACACACACACACACACACACACACACACACACACACACACACACACACACACACAGACACTCTAACAACTCCCCATTAGAACAACTCCCCATTAAAACAACTCGTCATAAGAAGATCCCGCTGTAGCCTAGAATGCATGTGGGTGAATGGTTGGTTGGCTGCCATTCACTTGCTGTATGATTATTCCATCTTGTGCATGTTAGATGGTAGTACACGCGAATCAATGCGCAAAGCCATGCTAATGCCATGTCTTCGACCGGGACTTCTTCCAGCCGAGGTGTGGTGTGAGCATGTGCCTCTGTTTACATTCCCCTGCACTTGGGCCCCGTAATTCCTTTTTGCATATTACAGATTCTTGAAATAGTTTGCACTGTTTAAAACAGGTGCTACTCTGTGATTTTACGTCAAAGCAGATCAGAGTTTTTCTCTATCCTAAGTAAAATAGTGTTCTACCCTCAGGGAGAAGACATTAACACCCACCCCCTCAACTTTGACCCACAAGGGTGTATAAATACAGGACATTTCATTATGAAAGAATGTAATAATTTGAAAAAATATATCTGAACAACTGACCTAGATTAGATTAGATTAGATTAGATTAGATTAGATTATACACTGACAGTCCAGAAAAAGTCACCACCAGTGTTCATTTTTGGAATAATTTTGGATAATTACTGCATGAATGATTATGTTTATTTATTTAAGTTATTTAACCCTAATTGACGTAGAGAGTAGCTTCACATTACTTAAACAACCATGTTGGGAGACACATTCTGTGGTCATGGAAAATAAGTTACATTTTTTCAGAAGGGTCAAATTAAGTAAATTTCTGAAACTACTAAAACTGGGTTAAGAACTGTCCAACACATTATTAAACTGGAAGGATCGTGGGAAACCATTATCTCCTCTGAAGAAATGTGGTCAGAAAAGAATCTTGTATAACGTTTGGTGAAATCAAACATTTAAAAAAAACAACAGCAGAACTTACAGCTATGTTCAATGAAAGTAAGAACAAAGGCTTCAATTTGCTAGGGAGCAGACTGTAGAGGGTGTGCTGATAGTTGTGTCTGCGGTAGGTCCATATGTCCAGTAGTCCGGTTGAACTGGTGCGGATCAGGAACCCATGGGGCCAGGTGGAATGGACCGGTGCCTGGAGTGATGAGTGAGTCTGTTGAGCCAACTGCATTTAGTTTCCCTCAGTGATAGCACTTTAAACCCTGACCCACATTTCATCTTCAGTTCCAAAGAGTGGGACCGGGTGCTACCAGAGGAGAAAGCCAAACTGGATTACTCAGCAGATGACGGCGAGTTCTGGTGAGGAGGAGACACTTTGGTGAATTTAGCACAAGAAAGCCTCTCAATATCTTTAGCCTCCTTCTCTCTGTCTTCCAGGATGGCATATTCAGACTTTATTAAGCAGTACTCCAAGCTGGAGATCTGTAATCTGACTCCCGACACTCTGACCAACGACGAGTTGTACCGCTGGAGCCATCATCAGTTTGAGGGCACGTGGAGGGTGGGCTCTACTGCTGGAGGATGCAGGAACAATGCAGGTGCCTGTTCATCATAGTAAACTTGTAAAAATATATTTGGGTCCTGGAGAGCTATTTCATTCAGGAGAATCTCTGCATACATTTATGTACAGGGAGACCTTGGGTTACCTTTGTGGTTGTGTCACCAGCTTTCATAAATATGTTAAGTCTTTTTCTGTCATTTTTGATATATACGACATTTGTGACGAATATATCAGATGAATACACGATGCATCACGCGACATAACGCGACGCTACAAATCTATACGAGGAAGACAGTGTTGTTAAGCCGCCATTTTGGATTAGACAAAACTTGCGGCAAAATGTAAGTTGAGGACCCCCATGTATATGGAAGATGCTCTTATACAGAGTGATTTACGATTTGTTACAGATGTAGATCAATGTAGCATTGGGAGTCTTGCCCAAGGACTCACATTGGTGTAGAGTGGTTTACTTGCTTTTAGAGGGAGTCACACTCCAGTCTGCTGTGATGGACAGTTTGACCTGTGGCACTAGACTTTATGACTATTTTATACACATTAACTATTCTATAGTTAATGTGAACCAAGAGGCCTAGCTCCCCTTATATGTTAAACCCAGTAACCTGCTTTAGAAAAAGAGGGATTTATTTGTCTAATTAAGTCTGTTTCTGATAAATCTATGGTGCCTTACTTAGTAACTCTTGCTGCCATTGGAAAAATAAATATTCCTTGGCAAAAATATTGCTACAGCTGTGGATGGAATTTAACCAAAGGTGGACAAAATACACAACTTGAGATCAGATATTACTCCACTACAGATGAAAGTATGTTAAATGTCCAATGTTTACTTCAGCACTGGAGTACTTGCTCTTAAAGATTTCAAAGTATTCAAAAGTATTCAAAAGTAATCAATAGAACTTTTTTAATGCCGTTGTTTTTTTGTGTGTGTTTTTCACATTAGTGGAATCAAATGACTCTGATACAGATGACTAAAGCAATGACCAGCTTATAGAACCTCTAGAATAAAAAAATAATAAATTTTCTGCAAATATTTGGCAAAATGTAATATAAATATTTAAATTATTTAATATTATTTAATATATTATATTATTTCGTTTTTTCATTTAACATCCAATCTTCCACTAAAGTAGACAGTGAGGGCAACACAGATTGGAAAGGTTTATTTTATATCTATTACAGAGCATTGCCTCAACTGTATGACCCTCGTCGCTTGACCTCTCGTATTGAGACCTGTTTGTACAAAAAGCCAGAATTTGTCATTGCTTCTGCCTTCACATGACATCAGTCAGCTTAGCATTGTCACTAGCTAACTATTAGTGTGCATCAACAGTCTGTGATTGTCAGAATGATTTCACATGATTTTGACAAAAACAATATGGCCGACCACATGTTGCAAAAGAAAAATAGCAATCAGTAACGAGTCAAAAGTACAATATTTCTCTTTAAAATAAAAAAATGTACTTGAGAAAAGTATAGAAACTCAAAAATACTATTTAGTACAATGCTCAAGTAAATGTATTCCGTCTCTGTACAGCCCATAATTTAAATTAACTGACTTGTGCACATAATCAACACCTGAAAAAGTTCTCAAATCAAACCCTTGTGTTTTGTACAGCTACGTTCTGCTCAAACCCCCAGTATGTAATAAAGCTGGAGGAAGCGGACGATGATCCCCACGATGGAGTTCATGGCTGCTCGTTTCTGGTCGGTCTGATGCAGAAAGACGGACGGAAAGAGAGACAGTTTGGACGGGACCTCAACTCCATTGGATTTGCCATCTACAAGGTATGTGAACATGAAGGCCTACAGTCTTCAGATGCTCCTGTGATGTTACCAGAGTTGCTAACATTGTTATGCTGACTTTAACATCCATAACTTCATATTGGTTTATCCTAAATAACACGGAATCTTTTAATACTGTAGGTTAAATCGCAAAATAAATTTATTCTCTGGTTTATGTGTTTCAGGTTCCAGACGAGGTTTGTATGAGCTTTTTTTTCAAGCTACAGATACACACACTCATCAGTCTGCACTTGCTCTTCTCCCTCATTTGATAACCGTTTGGGATTTCCATGTTCATGCATATGTTCTGCAGTATAAAGGTATGAACAACGTCCACCTGGGTCCTGACATTCTGCTGCGTCAGAAAGCTGTTGCTATGAGCAGCACCTTCATCAACCTGCGTGAGGTGTGTGGTCGCTTCAAACTGCCACCAGGGGAATACGTCCTCGTCCCCTCCACGTTTGAGCCACATCGCAAGGGCAGCTTCATCCTGCGCGTGTTTGCTGAGAAGCAGGCTACCGCCAGGTACAGACTCAGACTCTGCTAACAGAACCCTGCAGGAGAACCTACGAGAACCTACAGATCCTACAACTAGGGGTCGAAAATTTCTCTATTTAGTGCATTCGTGTGATGTCTCAGGTTCTGTTCTGGCGACCCACATGAAACTAAGCTGGTGTACAATGGAAAGTGTCTTTCACTGCTTTCCACCATTTACATTGTTCAAGCCAAACTGGGGAAAAAGAAAGACTGGTTGTGCGACCCTAACGTGGGCCTGGGCCACTGCACCGCACTGCTCAAACAAACAACTCAGTTAACAACATCCCCTCTGGGCCACAGGTCCACACTACAAACCATGTAAAAGGCCTTGTTTGGAAATAGTTCAGTTTTCTCCGTGTAGATGAACATTTTTAAAAAAATAATAATAATAAACTAGCTAAAATTAAAAATAAAATTGTTAGGGAGTATTGTAAACTACATTTAATAACTTATGGATATGATGCACGAAAATAAAGACATGAATGTGTAGCGCTTTATTAGAGAGAATAATTGTTTAAATTCAATTCATTTTTTAAGGCAAGACAAAAGTAATGATTAACCATTCAAAATGTCAGTAATTGTGTTACTTAATGTGAAAAAAAAACAATAGTAGATTAGTTCATGTATAATTTCCCATCAGACATCTAACTAGTCTCTCTCTCTCTCTCTCTCTCGCCTTTCTAGCCCAATGGAGTCAGACATCAGTGCAGATATTAAAAAGGTAAATGAATCTAGGCTGAACAGTGCTGGGTCTATTCTGATATCCACATTTGTATTGGAATAAATTGGCTTTATTACAGTTATAACCGCTAAACACCTTATTTTTTTTAGTACAAACAATACCATAGTCACTGTCTGCCATATTCAAGTAGTCATGTTAAACATGCATGTGTATCTACTGACCAGCTTGTGACTCGGTTAATCATTTCATCTCCATCTGACAGGAGGAGATCTCAGAGAAAGATGTGGACCCACATTTCAAGCACCTCTTCAGTCAGATCGCTGGAAATGTAAGTGAGCATTTCTAACTAATATGTAAATTGCCAGATGCCTTTGGGTTCCTATGTTGAGAATCATTTTCTTCTCTCCAGGATTTAGAGATTTCTGCAGCTGAACTGCAAAAGGTTCTTGACAAAGTCGTATCTAACAGTAAGAGCTTTTTTCTGACTTTCTAGTTTTCTCTTTCAGCTCTTTAGGGCATTTAGAGAGACGTCTGATCAGTTTCAGGTTCCTGTTTATTTTTTAAACATGGCTACTAGGGTATTGTAGGGGATCATTATTTTGCATCAGTGGTCAGACAGGTGCTGTACATAGAGAACTTTATGGCAGTGCATAGTTAGAATGTGGAAATATTAAACTGGGAAATGAAAGTAGTCAAGTGGCCACGTGTAATGTTTGGAATATGAACATTTCTTGAGGTAGTAGTAGCAGATGCATTTAATACTAACAATTTGATTTGACATCTAAAAAATGAACACTTGATGCAATACAGTGAGTTTACTCTGGGAACTGACAGCAGCAAAGCAACACTGTCTGGTCTGAATGAGGAAAGAGGTGCGAGGGCTGAATAAAACAACATTTAATTATAAGCACGATTATACACTTAAAACATGAACATCTAATTAAGAGTCCAAACAGGAACCTGACATGGAAACACAAAAACAAAAATTTAATAAAACAAACACAGGGCTTAAATACAATACACAACACAAAACACCTGGGTGTGGCCGGCGACAAACAAGACATGTGACATGACCTGAAAACATCTGACAATGAATGAAAACGGGCTCCTCACATAAACCCCCCTTAAAGGAGCCACTCCTGGTGCGACAACGCAAGACCCTCACAAGCAAAACTGAGGGCAAGAACAAGATAGAACACAAGAAAAACAAACCCAGACGTGGAAACCAGGAAAAGAACCAAGGCAGAACACAGAGATTTATGTTCAAACAAAATGAAACAAGACATGCAACAAAACGACAACAAGAAATTCACTTAACAAAAATCTAAACTGTACATGCACTAATACACTGACTGAAATAAGCAAAGAACAAAAGCACAAAAGGACAGGAAGCAAGATATTAACCAGGCCTAAAGAGGACACAGTTATTTAGGAAAATACAAATATCTGATCAGGACTCTGAATCAGCAGATACTCGAAAGGAAATGCCTGGAATCAGACTCGGCGGCAAAAAAACATGATTGGAGTATCACTAACAGCTACAAAACTCAATAGTTGTAATTCTAGAAAAACATACCAGAATTTTGAAACAGTAACCAGAGTAATAGCAATCTGACACATACACTATTTACCAAATTTTAATAATAGGCTGTGGTTTATACATTGATTTTGTAATCCTGGTATTGGGTGCGGCTTGCTTAAACAGGGCTGCCTATCTAAAAACACATTCACTAAAAGTATAATTCAGTACAAAAACACAACATCCCCAAATGATTAGTTGAATTTAAATGTACTGTTTAATGCAGCAATGAACAGTTCAAAAAGCAACGCAAAGCAAAGACAGATCAGTGACTATTTCAGCCTTTGCTACATTACATCCTAGTGTAGAATACAACCTGGAAAAGCTCAATTTAACAGAAATAAAAGGAACAAAGTTTGTTGGCTGGGAAAAGATGAGTTTTTAATTTTGATTTGAATGACTTGAGAGTGGAGGTACTGCAGTACAGCGCTGTCAATCATTCGTCTACATGTAAATTCTTCGGTATAAAATTAGCAACACTGAAATGCAAACATTATTAGGCTTAACTTTTTTCAAATACTTTAACATCAGATCTGTAAACGTTGTCAATTGCTACCTGTGCTGCTTTGCTGTTGCTGATGTCGGACACGAGTTCACTGACAGATATTGCAGACATTGCTTTGTGAAAGCAACAAACTGGAACTTAAATCCTATAGTGTGTGATATTGGTAAGTTCCAATTTTTAGCAATTCAATTGTTCCTGTTCAACTACAACTACGGTATAATGTCACTATCAGTATAGAGTTGTAAAGGTCTCCATGGGTGTGTTGTTTGTGTTGTTGGTCTCAGTTGTTTTCCACTAAGGTCTTCATAAAGTTTATCTAGTTAAAAAAACCTTTGAGATGTTGTTTGAAGGCATAACTGGATGCTCTTGGGCAAAGAATGTTCTTAACTTTGGGACCAGTTTAAGATGTAGTACTGATATCAGAACCAAGTGTGGTTTACTCTATGTCTATGGCTTGTGTCACAGGAACTGACCTAAAGACCACTGGCTTTAGTATGGAGACCTGCCGCCAAATCATCAGCCTGATGGATGTATCCTCTTTACACAGTGATATTAAAACCATGAGAATTCCTTATTTGGTCTTTAAACTGATACTTTAAAGACCCAGGACTTCCCTGCTGTAGATCTACACCCTTGGCTGCTGCAAGTGTAGGACGAGTTCACCAACAAACTAAAAGTGACCGTGCAGTGGTGTAACTACATGGGCCACTACTGGGTCTTGCAAACCATAAGATCTTTTTGAACGTGTGAGAGTAAATCCAGGTAGGACATGAGCAGATAACATATGATCGTGTACTTTGTCAGCATCAAGAGATTTAGCCTTGACATCACCTGACCTCACTCAGAGAGATGGTAGTGGAAAGCTTGGGCTTCTGGAGTTTCACGCACTCTGGATGAAGATGCAGAGATACCTGGTATATCACACACACTTCCACATGACAAGATGGTTTCATGAGAGATTGGGGCAGGAGTCCACATGCCCACTATTTACTTTTTCTCCTAATAAGACCCATCAGAGATTCAGGCCTCCAAGAATAGGAGCAGAGCTGTAGGGTTGGAACAAGATCTAGAGCATTGGTGTCCAACTCCGGTTCTGGAGGCTGGTTTCCAGCACAGTTTGGTGGTTTCTCTGATCAAGCACACCTGGTAAGACTCACCTGTTAATTGTCAGGTTCAGGAAGTGTGTTTGAGGATGGGAACTACCAATCTGTGCAGGACAACTGACCTCCCGGACTGTCTTTGGACACCTCTGGTCTAGAATGTTTAAAAAAGGTTATTCAGTCCGTTATAAAGGAGCAGATCCATGAAGGGCTTTAAATGCAAAAAGAAGCAGCTTGAACTTTTGAAGTTTTATGCAAATTCTGAGAGATGTGGCACAGGTATTTTCAACAGAAGTGAAGGCAGTGCCACTTCTTTAGTTCTGTAGCCTCACAACCTTGAATTAAGAATACCCCAGCAACAAGGGTTTAGTTTCCTGTTTTGGTTAATCATGTGATGTCAGCATAAGTCTTGGGGAAAAAAATATATTTTTGGACAGTTAATTTGATCATTTTTATCATCATTAAAAGCAATGGAAAAAATTGGGAAAGAAAATGTTTATAACGTTTTAACAAATTATATCAAGTATCATTTGCAACAAAAACAGTCAGCGATCCAAGGGGCTACAAGAGCTATGGGGTCAAACAAGTCTGCATCAAGCAAAGAGATGTGTTAACTTTGTACACTAGCATCACACTGCTGAGCAAACGTCATGTATTTCTATTGAGTTTCCATGATATTATTAAAGTCTTGTTGTCTCATCAGGAGATCTTTAAGAACCGTGATACGGATAATTCTGGCACCATCAGCTCCCATGAGATCAGAGAAGCACTTAGTGATGCAGGTATGAACCACTTTGAATAATTTACTCCTGTAGGTCTGCAAAGCTGCTCTACTCTAGCATTTCCTGTTAGCTAGTCAAGAACTTACACCCACATGTGATGGAAAGTTGGATGGTTAGATGTTTGAGCAGCCTCTCGCCTCATGTTTACTCACATTGTGGAAGCATTTTCCTTACAAGTCCCAATATAAAGTAGAAGGTTTCGTTTCCAACCATCACCTCATGAAAATCTTAAAGGTACATCTTTCTCCAGCACACTGATAACTCTGAGAACTGTGCCTGCTTCCTCAGGCTTCCAGCTGAACACCATGGTGCTACAGGTGATCATCTCACGCTGGGCTGACCAGCAGAGTGCCATCGACTTCGACTCCTTTGTGAGCTGCCTGATCCGTGTGGAGATGCTCTTCCGTGAGTCATGTTTAATTAATCCCTAATGGGCAAGATGAATTATCTCCAAAATAGTACCTCCACATGAGGAGGCAAACGTTCTGGTTTTATTTAATGCAAGGTAATGAATCAATCCAATCATCAAGAAATGCTCGCACAATGTCAAGTCAAGTCAATTTGACTTGTGTAGCACTTTTTGAAACATTAAAACATTAGTTCATCATGGGAAGAAAAGAAATCAGGAAACGGGCAAACACTTTTTCACATCACTGTGTGTGTGTGTGTATTGTTTTCTGTATAGAAATGTTCAAGAAGCTTGATAAGAACAACACTGGGAAGATTGAGCTGGATATCATGCAGGTAAATATATATGTGTGTGTGTGTATAAGTGTATTGTACAGAATAGTGGGCAGTATCATGTAAACAACTATTTCATATTTTTTCATTTCTGCCAAACATATAGCATGAAAAAGGCTGAATGTGTTTGCGTTTGTGTTTCAGTGGCTTTGTTTGGCCCTAAGCTGAATTTCCAGAGGCAGATTGAGGTCAAATCCTGTGGCAAACAACAAGCAGGAACACATGGACAGACGAGTTCACCTGTTCACATTGTTTTCAGCTATAATGATGACAGTTGTATCTCCACATTGGCAGTGCTCTCTGTGACATTTTTGAACATGTTTGCAATAATAAAAGATTCCTTGATTATTTACAGCAGTGTGAGGTTGGTCTTTTGTGGCTTACACTGTCTAATAAAGCACACTTTGAAGCTGTAATTTAGGTGTGAAAAAGTAAGTACACCCCAATGGAAGTTGTCCATGTGTCTCTGACATCAGCCAGCGCTGAAAGTTTTGATCTCTCTTCCATTAAAAAAACACGGAAAAAATGCTGTGTTGGAGCAGAGACCTCCTGAGAAAATGTGGCATTGGTGGATGGAGCGAGACATGATGTCCCAGAATTGCTTAATTGGATTCAGGTCTGAGGGCAGGGACGAATGAAGCCAAATGGCCACTTTGAAGGAGTTACAGGATTTTATGGTAAAGAGTGGTCATTGTGTGCATGTGGCAAGCTCTCCACAATTGTGGCTTGTTTGGGATGGTCACAAGGAAAAACATTTATCAAGAAAGGCCACATTAAGACTCTTTTGAATCAGAATCAGAATCAGAAAAACTTTATTGTCCCTGAGGAAATTGCTTATGCAGCGACTTCACATAGAGACATTGACATAAAATAACATACACTGCATGATAAAAATGCAAAGGTAAGGTACAGCTACAGGTAAAGACTAGGGTGAGATACGAATGAGCTTTGCCTTGAAGATTATGATCATATAAGACCTAAGTTAAAAATGGGCACCGTTCAACATGACAACTGTGAGGCTTGAGAGAGGTGAGATGTAGTAAGATGAGGTTCCTCAAACATGCTGGGTTCTCCAGGGCAAACAGAGCAATACAGGTAATTCCAAATTCCAGGTCACAAACAGTCCCAGGTCAATACATGGCAAACAACAATGTCAGAGCTAATCCAAAAATGCAAGAACGGGATCAAACCAAGAAGGTCCGAACAATACAAAAATGCCTGGAGTTCGCACCCTCTGCGCATCTCTGCTGACTTACATCCCCTGGCAACCACTAAGAGTAGCGCCACCTGGGAAGGAGGCATCTCCGGAGGCCAGACCGAGAACTCTGGTGATGCAGACTAACTCAGACCTTCATGCGGTGCCCTAGTCCCCTTACAACAATGAGCATATATTACATACATACATATAAATATACAGTACATACTGTTTTATGCAAATGTTTGGGCAACCCTTGATAAATAACTTTTTCTAGGACATGGAAAAATACACCAAATTTTCAGCAAACATCGATCAATAGTTACTTTTTACAAAAATAAAGAATAAAAACATTATTATGGCACTGTGCAAAAGTTTGACCACCCTACATAATCAGTACTTAGTAGATATTGCAGCTTCAAATGCTTTTTAGAGCTAAAAGTTTTTAAATTCTTGTACTTGGGATTTTCTCTCATTGTTCCTGCAAAATGCTTCTAGTTCTGTAATGTTCTTTGGTCGTCTCGCATGCAGTTCTTTTAAGATCTACCCACAAAATTTCAATGATGTTTTTAAATCAGGGGACAGTGATGTCCATTCCAAAACCTTCAGCTTGTGTCTCTTGAGATCCATGGTGGATTTCGAGGTTTAGGATCATTGTCGTGTTGTAGAAGCTCAGTCTCTAGAGCTTCAGCTGTTGTTGTCCGGATCAAATTCTACATCTGAACCCATAAAATGACTGTATGCAACACAATAAAGACATTAATTAAAAACTATTGGAAATATTGGGTTTGTAGATAAGAAACGAGGCCAAAAGTTCTTTAGTAGAGGATTTTAAAAATGTAGAAAATAAAACAGATTTATTTACAATACAATAATTACAAACCAGAATAAACTCCAACTTTCTTAACCAAGAGAACCAAAGGGGTCTTCGGTATGGTTAGATATATTATTGTTAAGGGGGGAGAGTAAAATAGTTTCAACGTATGTCATATTTAAAAATTGAGAAGACTCTAAACCCCCCAAATACATTTTATAATTATATGACCATAAAGAAAACACAGGATGATGAAACTATCCAACATTAAGATTAAATGATC
The DNA here is from genome assembly GCA_037576955.1 of Lepidarchus adonis. NCBI lineage: Eukaryota > Metazoa > Chordata > Actinopteri > Characiformes > Lepidarchidae > Lepidarchus > Lepidarchus adonis. The sequence continues at coordinate 487 of JBBIGC010000318.1, read as the reverse complement.
AGTCATCCACAACAATGATGAGTCTCAGGGATCTTCCTGGAACTTGTGCATGATCAACTCAAACTAATGTATAAATGTGATTCTCATGCATTAAAAGGTTCTTAATGGAACCAGTGGTGTTTTTGAAGACATAGGTCATGGTCAGTTGTATAGTAGACATTGTGGGTGGAACGGTGTGGAAAACCTGCAGGAATTATGGGTAATTTGTGTGGTTAAGGATTAAGAATGTCTGACAGAGATTTCGAGATCAACTTGAGGGTAAAGTTGTGTAAGGACTGTAGTTACACAGTCAGAAGGTCTGGTTTGGCAGGTGACTGCTGGCTCCTGGCAGCTATTGCTTCTACCATACCACTTTATTTATATAGCACTTGTGAAAACAGCCAATGGCTGACCAAAGTGCTGTACAGCAGATAAGAAAACACAATCAATAAGAGTAACAATAAAAGTACATAAAACACAAGAGACTTAAGACAGACAAGAATAAAAT
>JBBIGC010000308.1:0-13919 GCA_037576955.1 Lepidarchus adonis | reverse complement strand
TTCCTTCCTTCCTTCCTTCCTTCCTTCCTTCCTTCCTTCCTTCCTTCCTTCCTTCCTTCCTTCCTTCCTTCCTTCTTCCATCCTTCCTTCTGAATTTCCTTCCTTTCCTTCCTTCCAACCTTCTTTTCTTCCTTTCATTTTTCTGAATTGCCTTCCTTCCTTCAAAGGAATTCTGTCAACAATTTCCTATTATCCAAAAACCTTCTCACATTCATTCACTCGCTCACTCATTTTTCACCCCTCTTCCTCCTTTCCTTTCTCTCTTTATCCCTTTCTCCTCCCCACTTTTTTGTCTCCCTCTCAATGTCGCCTGCTCGCTCCTTTATCTCTCGCTTGCTCTTCCCCCTCACTTCCTTTCTTCCGCTTTCCTTGTTCTTTCTTTGTTCTCTCATTTCTCTCTTACTCACTCTCCTCTTCCTTTCTTCTGTCATCTCTCTTTCTCTTCTACTTTTTTCCCCATAACTCTCTGCCTTCCTCTTCTCTTCTTCTCTCCCCCATATTCACATATGCGCAGTGGCTCCTCCCCTGATACCGAGCGTGTGATATCAGCGGCTCTTTATCTGGAGTTAATTGAAAATGCTGTGTTCTGAATGCAGCCGTACGCATGGTGTGTCAGCGGAGTGGGTGTAACACACTGGCTTTTTCAATAATACAATAAGGAGCTCAAATCCAGAGACAAAGTAACGTGGATTATCATCATTCATGAGCCCAGGTTCCTGAGGCACCTCACAGTTAAAGGCCCATAATCCTCAAATAATGACATTTCGTAGTTTAAAACACACCATCCGTTCCAGTCTAGTCCCAACGTAGAGAGTAACCTGCAAAAACTGGCTATTCTGAACATTTGTGATGTCATAAAATAATAGACTTATTCCCTACTCTCTCTCTGGTTCATGCGATGGGTTCTATGTTCTAGAGAAGTGTTTGGAAATGGTTTGTCCATGTATCTCCATTCTGGATGATAATTCAGTTCTTCTTTTCCAGGTTTTTCCAATTATTGCAGAACTGGTTTGTTTTAATCTGCTGCCGGTTGTTTGTGTGTAAACTGAGCGTTTTTGGTTCTGATTGTGGTTTATATTGTTTAGAACGTGTGTGTGTATTATTTGGATCCGTGTTTCTGATTGATTTTGATCTTTTTTGAATTTGGGTTTTTTATTTTTAATTTAGCTGTTCCTGCTGCTCTCTCTCTCTCTCTCTGCTCTCTCTCTCTCTCTCTCTCTCGCTCTCTCTCTCTCTCTCTCTCTCCATTTATTTCTCCTTCCCTGCCTCTGTCGTTCTCCTGCTCTTCCCCACTTTTTTCTCCCTCTCGCTTCCACTTTCTACAGTCATCCCTTTCTTTCTATTTCTTTTCCTTTCTCTCTCGCCCTCTTTTCTGCTCTATCTCTGCCGCAGTCTTTCTCCTTCTCTCTCTCGCTCTTCGTCTCTTCTACCTCTCTGCCCATCCCTCATCCCTCCCTGCTGCCTCTCTCTCTCTCTCTCTCTCTCTCCACTCTAATGACGGAGGCATAATTATCATAATAACAAAACCGATGGAGAGAAAAAGTGACAGGTGTAATTGAAAGGGACCCTGATGTCACTCTATCAGTGTGTGTGTCTGTTTCTCCCCGTTTAGCGCTGAGGTTGCCGGAGGTTAGTGCGAGTCATTCGCTCCAGCGGATCCCTTCACTCCTTCTCTGCAATAAATTCTCCCGGATAAATTTAGCGTCAGAATTAGAGCAGTGTGTGGGCTCGGAGTCTGGCCCTGTTTAAAAAGAAAACACGCTCAACTCCCCCACACACACAAACAGAGAGAGAGAGAGAGAGAGAGAGAGAGAGAGAGAGAGAGAGAAAGAGAGAGAGAAAGAGAGAGTGAGTAAGGGGTAGAGGGTGTGGGAGAGAGAGGCGAAGAGAGAAGAGAGAGGGGAGAGATAAAGAGAGGTGGAGGGAGAGGTGAAGAGAGAGGGTAGAGATAAAGAGAGGTGGAGGGAGAGGTGAAGACAGAATAGAGAGAGAAAGAAAGCGAGAGGGAGAGGGGGGACACTAAGGGAGCAGTAGAGAGAGTGAGAGGGAGGGAGAAGAAAGGGGGAAAGAAAGAGAGTGAGGGGTAGAGGGAGAGGGAAAGAGGGGTGAAGAGAGAAGAGAGAGAGAGAGAGAGAGAGAGAGATAGAGAGAGAGAGAAAGAAAGGGAGAGAGCTATAGAGAGGCAGAGGTAGAGTAAGAGATAGAAAGACAGAGAAGATAGAGAGAAAGAAAGCCGGGTGGGAGAAGAAGAGACACTAATGACACTGTAGCTCAGTGTAAAGAGCAGAAATCGGCTGCATCCCAACAACTTCTGCAGGCCCCAATATTTCAGTCAGCAAGAAAAAACTCCCACACCCAGTCTGTCCACAGACGACTAGAAGGCAAGAATGACTAGAGCGATTTTGGGGGAAAACTTCATTAAATATTAATTATTATTATTATTATTTGTATTATTATAATTGTTGTTGTTGTAGTTATTATGATTAGAGACCCAACATCTCCCAGTTCATCCCCCCCCCCCTCGCCCACCCATAAAAATGTTGCTTATGTGACATTGTTCTCGTGCCTTTGACCCGGGAGATTTATCGGTAGTGTTTACTACACACACCAATCAGCCATAACATAAGACCACCTGCCTAATATTGAGGAGGTCCTCCTCATGGTGCATTGCAACAACAGCGTCAGACCTGCACCACTCCACGAGTCAATACACTCCTGCTTCCAGCACATCGACTTCAAGAACTGACTGTTCAGCGCTGTTATAAAGAAATACCCAGATAGTCAATGCTACTCGTCAGTGGTGTTAATGTTTTGGCTGATCTGTCTACAGGGATGCACTGCAAACCTGCACGTCAGCACCACCCAAGCGCGGCGTTCACGTCTTGGCCGAGTGGCTTCCTCTGAGGGAGGGAGCGTCTGCGCAAATGGGCAGGTTCCCGGCTCTGGGAGGTTGCAGGAAATGGCAGGTATTAAAAATGGACCAGCGGAGGGAGAACAAGAGTGGACGTCTTCGGTTTTTGTGGTGGAGAAATGCACTACAGCCCATTAATCACAGCTCCCACTCTGCCAAAGCATTAGTGTTGCACAATACACAACGGATTTTCATCACTTTCTCCAGACTGGCGCTTCTCCTTCCCTGACCAACTGCATCACACGGAGGAGGCTTAACACTTCTGCTTTTAAGATGGATAGAGCTGGAGCGAAAGAGTGCGCAGAAGACAGAATAAAAGCACAAAAAAATAAATTATAGTAAAAAAAATATTTCTAAAAATCTGTGAGGACCTTGTGAATGAGAGAATGAATCCAGGAGACGTCCCATGAGTCCTGGAAGCGGCAATAAAGTCTTAATTGTGACGGTAAACCCACCACAGGTGTTCTCATGTTGTGGGAACAGAAGGGTCGTCTGGAGTTCATCTGACAGGAGTCGTTAACGAGTTTTCTTTGACAAAGAGCCAAAATCATCATGTTCTACCACCATGAAGTCACGTTCTGTCTGACCTCCTGTCTTTAAAGAGGAATTCCACCAGTTTTCCTTTGTAATTTCCGCATAATTCCACACTTAATGACCAATAACGTCATGTGGGCCAATGTGGAGAGTCTCGTCCACCAAGTACAGACCCATTACCCACACGTGAAGCTTTACAGACATTAACATTGATGGAAAAACAGTAATACGGTGTAAATCTGAAAACTGTTCAGTCAGATCTGCTCACAGTTTTAGAGATTTTGAAATATTTGAAACAGGAAAGTCGCCGGTTCGAGTCCCTATAAGAAAAATCTTTATAAAACCACTTTATAACAAGACTAATGCAGTGTTACAAATGGTTTATGAGTGCGTTTAATTTTATTTAATTAATTTAATTAAAAAAAAGTTATTTTAGTTTATTTTCATACACTTTTATATAATAAAGCATATATTTTAATAAAATTTAATATATAATACTAAAATATATTTTTTATCCTTCTCATATATATATATATAGCTAACGCTGTAGTCAACATTTTCATATATATATATATTCATATATAGTTTTAAATACATTTTTATATAACAGATTTTTTGCTTTCAGTTGATCAGCTTTGCTATAGTGTAGTTTAGACTAATGTAGTCATCAAATAATGCTAATTAGCATTGATTAGTGAACTCATTTGCCTCTAATTGTGTGGAGGAGGTCAGTAATCTGTAATAGACTCGTTCATGTGGTTCCTGATTATGGTATGACTCAGCGTTAGCTACACACATAGTCTAATGTACATGAGCAAAGAGGAAAATATATGCCCAGCAATCTTAAAGTCTAAATTTGATCCATATTAAAGTCATTCGGTATCAGAAACCACATCAACAAATCTATTTCTTCTGGACATGCTGCTAGCGTCGTAGCTCTGAAGGCTCAGCTTCCAGGACAGTGATTTCATGGCTCAAACGCACCTGGTTCAGCTCACCTGTTCATTTCTAGAGTGTGTTAGAGAAGAAGAACTACCACACTGTGCTGGACAGCGCCCCCTGCAGGACGGGAGTTAGGGAACGCCGCTGTAGGGCGTAGACTTATGTAAATGAGATCTAATGTTTATGCAGAATGTCTCAGGTCACCAGTGCATTAGCGTAAAGCAGTAAAACCCCTGCTGAGGACATTAAACCACCTCTACTTGTGCATTCACGCTGGCGGCAGGGAGGAGAGGAATGCTTATACAGGTAAATTACTGACTCTTGTTGGGGGCATCAAGGGCACGAAGGAACACATGTCCACACACAATAACAACCAGCTAACGAATCGCTGTGCCCAAGCATCCAGCGCCGCAGGGTTTGATCCCCTCGCTCTCCTCCGCTGGAGTGTCTGTTCTAAGATATTCATGAAAATCTGAATCCCTCTTAAGGATTACTATCTTCCCTTCCATCTCAGCGCACCCTCTTTTCTCCGGGCTGTTCGCAAGTCTTCCACGCATTAATGCAACACGAGTCGGAGCGGCGTCAGGGAAAAAAACTTAATAAATAAATAAGTAACATGTACGAGCAGAGTAACAAGGCAGTGCACATGCAATAAAGCTGCGATTCGCAAAAGGCCACTCGTGTTTTTCCCCTCGAGAAAAGAAAAAAACCATCAGCTCATATTTTCATACAGTATTTTGCTCCTGGAAATAAAAAGAAAGGGAAAAGACTGGAATCCCGTTTGGCTAGAAATACGAAAGAGATTGGGTGTCAAAAGGTTGGCATGAAACATGACAGTGCCACACAGTGCCCCCTGGTGACGAGGCTGGCGTTTCTACATGCTGTGCAAAACAGGTGCTGAAAATAAGGCACTAGTGTGTTATGACACATTGAGCGTAATTTCTCAAATCTATTAACCATAACGAACTTTAAACCCAGAAAAATAAATTAAATATTTAAATATATCTTTAAGCCAGTTTATATTAGGTCACGTTAAATAGGTGATGTCTTATAGGGCCCAAATAATTTCATATCCATATTAATATATATTGTATTCCATTTATTTAAACTGGTTTAAATCGTTACTGTGCCTTTAAGACTGATCTCTATACTGATTGGTTCATTCAAAAAGCAGTGGAAGCTGAAACACTCCTTATAACTGTAGTAGAAATGGTTCATGCTTTTGCATATATGAATGACAGAATAAATTAAACATTTTTTTTAAATTTTGAGGTTTATGTCCATAATTATTTTTTATTTTAATTATTTTATTTACCAAAATGAGGAAAATTTGGATTGAAATGATATGGGCCCTTAAAGAGTATACTTAAGCTGAACCTTGGGCTGAACAGTTTATAGCACTGAAATTCAGTCCAATTCTTAAAATTTTTAAAAGATTAAAATATGAAAAAGTGTTATACAGTGTGAAAAGTTACATTGCAGTACCTGAGCCTCCGGCAGAGCCACGTCCATGATGTTGGGTTGCCCTCGCGGTTCTCCGTTCTCCAGCCGGGAGTAAATCACCTGGTATCCTCGGATCTGACCGTGCTGCTTTGTCGGCAGGGGGGGCTTCCAGGTCACCCGGATGGCCGTAGAGTTCAACGCCTCGACCTCCAGTTTCCGAGGAGGGGCCCCAGGCACTAAAAAACAGAATGTTTGCAATTTAACCCAGTTAATAATTCATACTAGCAATGCTATATTACCTCAGGGATGTCCCGATCATGTTTTTTTTTTACCTGAGTCTGATCTGATATATTGAGCGAGTATCTTGTATTTTCCTATATCAGTGCTCTTCTCATGTACAATAAAGTTCATAAAATCCAACGTATCTGCTCAACAAATAACAACCGAGTCCTCACATTGTCCCACAAAACCCGTTTTAACCGGAATTAAACGAGGGGTTAATCCAGTGTGTAGTGAGGCTACGTATCCACACTGGGTGAACATCAGACTCCAAATATCTGTGATTAATCTAATCACAGTCATAAAATAGCTTGTACGTGATGGAGAACCTTCTGGTAGATCAGTGTCTGAAATATAGTGTGGAGGGGGCGGGGCTTATCGTAGCTCCAAAATATGGTGAGAATATGTCCCAGTGAGCTGATTTTCATTTTCCAGTTTAAAATATTTCCACATTGCTATACTGCATATATTTTAGTTACAGAGAATCAGACTTAGGCTCCTTCATGATCAGGCTAATCCCGATCAGTTGCCGTGATCGGATCGGAACATCCCTAAGTACTGTTACTTTCAAAATATATATTTTTGATAATACATAATGCACAATAACATACAACGTGTAGAAAAAAGTGGAAAAGAAGTGTAAGAGGTTAAGAAGTTGTAAGTCAATGCTTGAATGATGAACAGTCATGATGAGGGATGGTCAGTGAGCACTGAAACATCTGCCCACCATGGATGTTATGGAGGTCTAGGAAAGCAGTGGTAGAACAGAACTTGGTGGAGCTGAGAGTCTGAAGGCAGGTTGAGGTCGTTTAGGGCTTTACACCTGAGAATTGAAGAAGCATCAAGCATTGTGTGTCTGAATGGGCACTTAAACTCAGAACTAAACCCAGGCTGCTATCTCCGTGGACGCTAATGACTGAGTTTTTCTATATTCTGTGTCTTTTCCACTGGTAGAAAGCTTTTGTGTCGATTATTTTGTTGTTCTGAACAATGTATTGGTCTAAAACGAGTTTCTCTAACGTGAATATTACTGTTAAGCTGGAAAAGTATTGTCAGAGCTCCTCTGAAGCAGCGGTTCATTAGCATAGCATGCTAATTTTTAGCCATGCACCAATTAGCAAGGGCTAGGCTAAAAAAACTGGGCCTGCCTCCAAAGAGTCTCACAGCATCTTCTTAAAAACACACTCTGGCATGAAGGAACTGGCCTTCAGACCAGGCTGGAACACACATGCCACTTTCATGACACCAATACTACAATATGCAAATGAGCATTTAGCCAACCAATACTACAAAGTGAATATAAATCCCTAACCAACCAATATAAATCCCTAACCAACCAATACTGCAATATGCAAATGAGCATATTGAGCAGATTTCTGGTGTTTTCAACTTTAGGTCACAATAGTGTCAGCGGATCTATATTCATGCTACATTATTTTAAACCGTTTCACTATCACAATAAGTAATATAATCACAATACTAGTGTTTTGCTCATATTGTGCAGCCCTAAGAGCGAAGGTTTTATGTAAAACGCCACTTGTGCTGATGGTAAGAGCTCTGAATGAGCATCTATCACACCTGTTTTAGAGCAGTAATCATGGCATTCCACCTGCATTAGAAAAACATCTGTTTCATTGACTTGGCGCCATTTCCACTTCATTTATTACACTCCAGTTAACTCCTCCAGTGCCCTTCAAACGGCAACAGCAACACACGACACCCGGGGTTTGCTGAGGAGAAATAAATGCACTTAACCTTTCCTCAGGAGCATTTACAGAAACCGTGTCTGAACGATGAAGGGACATGCCAAAGTGCTCGGCTCTGAACAAAGTAACCCAGCGCAAGAGCAAGCAGAACACATGCTACCTGCGCATGAAGAAAGAGAAACGCTCCTTTCAGCTCTGCAGAGGGGCCGGAGGATCAAGGACAGTGAGCGGCGCCGTGCAGATAAACGAGTAGAGAAGCTGTTAATTATAGCGGGAAATCAGCTGAGTTGCAGCAACTTCAAACATATTAATTATAGACGCGGACTCCTGGGACCCGGGAGAGGATTTTATATTCATGACAAAAGAGAAGAGAGAGAACAGGAGGATGTGTGAGGGGCTGTCTGCACGCACACATGACCCCAGATTCAGAGAGGGGGTGAGGCAGAGGGGCAGACATAGAGAGATGGGGCAGGGAGGGGTAGGGAACACCAACATTAGCTGCAACCATTCATTTACAGCAGGCATTCAGTTCCTCAAAGTAGATAATGAGTAATTTATAGTAAATAATGAGTCATTTATAGTAGATACTTGGGAATTTATAGTAAATAATGAGTAATTTATAGTAGATACTGAGTAATTTATAGTAGATACTTGGGAATTTATAGTAAATAATGAGTAATTTATAGTAGATAATGAGTAATTTATAGTAGATACTTGGGAATTTATAGTAAATAATGAGTAATTTATAGTAAATAATGAGTAATTTATAGTACATACTGAGTAATTTATAGTAGATACTTGGGAATTTATAGTAAATAATGAGTAATTTATAGTAGATACTGAGTAATTTATAGTAGATAATGAGTATTATATAGTAGATACTGAGTAATTTATAGTAGTTACTGAAAAATGTGTTGAAGTAATTATACATTTTACTAAATAATTTAGAGTAGGTCCATAGTAATTTAAAATAAAGTAGTTATTAACGAATCTGTAGCATATATTGAAGAATTCATAGATGCTGAGAACTTAATAATAATCATTGAATAATTTGTAGCAGTTACTGAATAGTTATAGTAGTTATTGAATAATTCAGAGTTCAACAAATAATTTGATGTACTTGCTAGATCTTCCTTACATCTGAAAAGAAACCTATTCTTTTTTTCTAGTTTACTGTAGATATCAAACTGCGAGTCCTCTGTTGATAAGTGCACCTGTTAAAAGCAGTGATGAAAAGTCACTGAATGGCTTAACACACTTGGAGGAGAACACTAACCACTAATCCAGCTGTTACAACAACACTGAGGGAGGGGTGGGCGTGAATTCTACCAAACCAGAGAGAGAATGGGCTAGAGTACAGGCAAGCCTCGCACGCTCAAAGCACTGAAGCAAATCCTGTTATTTCAAGACAAACCCGCTTGTTGTCGGCCTAAGGGCCGTGCAGTGTGTGTCCGCAATCGAGAGGCCGAGGCTCTCACACTAAATCAGAAAGAAACGGAGGCTGGGGGTGCAGTGGAGACCCCCATGCCGACTAACCCAGGGACAATATATTTCATGTCACAATCGTACGGAATGCGCCTGAAAGCGCTGAGCTGCGGTAAATCGCATTGAAGAGCAAGGAAAAGAGCCAGAGTGAGGCAGGATGGAGAGGAAGCTTCGGGCTTTTGGGGATAAGATGTTGAAGGGGTTAGTGGCTCAGGGAGGATGGATGCTGATCTGGAGGTGGAGGCCAAGAGGAGCCAGTACACAGAAAAGATTGGGTGGGATGCTGCGAATGTTGTCTGGGTAAATTTTGGATCGGGACTGAGGGTTATTTCAGAATGTGGTAGTAAATAAATGTACAGATCCTTGAAAAGTCAGTAGGGACGACAATTTAAGATGGTGAATTCATGTCCATAGCATCGTCAGCACAAATGATAAGCACATCTGTTAAAAGCAGTGACGTGAAATCCCTGGACGGCTTAACACGCTTGGAGGAGAACACTAACCACTAATTTAGCTGTTACACCAACTAACAGAGGCACACTGGTTACTCAAAATAATGAAGGTCATGTGTTAAGTCCAGTTCACTTCATACTATGTTTGAATAAAGAGAAATTTGAGCTCACCATGTATTTATTTATGTACATATAATAATACAATATATACTTGAATAAAATGTATTTGCCAATTATAAATGTTATATTCTTTTTTTATTGGAATTTTTCATAATTGTATAATTTAATTTAAACCGTTTTACTTTTATCTAGAAATCAAAAATAGAAAAACAGGATTATTTTATGCAAAGTTATTTACTAAATAAAAATTAAGTTTTAGTTTTTATAAAATTGTAATTTACTTTTTACTTATATCTAAGGTTTTTTTATATCTAAAAAAGAGAACAGGAATCTTTTATGCAACTTCATTTACAAATTATAGATTTACAGATTTTTTTGCGAGTTTTTATTTTTTATTTTTACTTTTTTACTATTTATATACTATTCTTTATAAAAAAAAAAGATAAGAAAACAGCTCCCACTTTCATGTATCTTATTTCTTGGACAAAAATGTAAATGTACATTTAATCATAAAGAAATATGTAAATCGGCAGCAACATAACCGCTCTACAGGGTTTATACTATGGGACTGTCCCACACTATGGGAAACAAAATGAAGACTGGAGCTTCTTGTTTGCCTCACTCAGTAATATTCATTGATGTTACTTTGCAGCAGTCTGTTAACAGTGGTGTAGACCATCAACAATGCCTCGGTAAACTGGGCGAGAGACATTAGCCGTGAGGAGACGAGAAGAGTCGAAGGTTAGCCACAGAAGAGAGCAGAAGAAACACTCAGGTTAGAAAGCGGACCCTCTAAGAGAAGACGAGTCCAGCAGGCGTCAGACCTACCGTCCTCTTTGGTTCGGATGCGGACGGGTGGGCTCTCGGGGCCGGGGCCCACGTCAGTGTGAGCCCTCACACACACCTGATACTCCGTCCACTTCTCCAGCCCCTCCAGCACGTAGCTGAGGGCATCAGCGCCAATGTCCTTCACCTCGTGCCGCTCGGTGTCCTCTCCGCTCGCCGCCACGTAGCTAACGCTGTAGCGCACGATGGCACCGTGGCGACTGGCCGCGGGCGGCGCCACCCAACTCACCTTAATGATGGTGGAGCTCAGACTCTCCAGGCGGACATCCTGGGGGGGGGCGGAGGGGGCTAAAGGGGCAGGGCAGGGCAAGGGAGGGGGGCATCAAGCAAAATTAAAACAACACAAGGCAAGCAGCACGTCTGGGCCGGGAGGACGGAGCAGGAAGTGATTTGTCTTTGTTCCCGATGTTAAATTCTAATTATAATCAGATTTTCACGGCTGAGGCAGCATTCAGGAGTAATACACTACAGGAGATCTGATACTGATGCCATTAGACAGTGATCAGTCAATCACTGCTTTACGCTTGTCTCGGTTTGTGTGTGTGTGTGTTGGATGAGCAGCGTATGTGTGTTAGCCAGTCATTCACACTTTCGCAGACCAGCTCTTGTGTTTGTCAGTGCTCTGAGTGTCAGAGCTACTGGCAGCTGAGAGATAGTATGTGCGTGTGTGTGTGAGTGTGTGTGTGTGTGTGTGTGAGTCAGTCAGCAGGCCTGTCCTGGACCCTGCACTACTTCTGAGTGAGTGTGATAAGCTCGGCTTCTGAAACGGCTTCTTTAATTAAGTTGGAGCTGAACGCAGCACAGGTGACGCTGGCCAACCTTCCACAGCCCAGAGGCAAAAATAAACAGATAAATAAAGCAAAATGACAAGAAATGAGGAAAAAAATTAACACAAATTACTACAGCATCAACAGAACATACGCTGAGGGGAATAAATGGCATTCCTGCATGCACAGTGATGCATACATACACACATACATACATACATACATACATACATACTGTACATACACACATACATACACACATACATACTGTACATACATACACACATACAGACTGTACATACATACATACATACATACTGTACATACTGTACATACATACATACATACATACAGACTGTACATACACACATACATACATACAGACTGTACATACACACATACATACAGACTGTACATACATACATACATACATACATACTGTACATACACAGGGCAGGACTGGGCGATAAGATTATATTAATTGTTGATGCATAATAATTAATGTTGATACAGGTTTTTAAATAATGCTATTTATCCAAATTAGAAGGATATATACAGTATATATATATATATCGCTATAACAATATATAAAATAACATTTTTCCCTGCAAAATAAAGCTAAAGTGAATATTATTGTTATTATTATTGTTATTATTATTATTATTACTATTATTTATTAACTTATTATTGTAATTATTTAAATGTAATTATTTTAATTATTTATTAAATAAGTACATCCCCTCTATCGGGAGCAAATTTAATGTTTCTGCAAATTCTACATTTAATACAGATGGTCCCAGAGTTACAAGGATTTGAGTAAAAATGTCGTACGTTCTAGCATCGGGTAAATTTAGTAGCGTATGTGGAACAATATGCCGTGTGCATCTCCGGCCTTGTGAGAGGCCTCGCTCTTGCCATTGTTCAGTTGTCTCGGTGTTAGCGCAAATAATTTTTTTATCACATTTTCACTTCCAATATTTTCACGTTATGAAGGGGTCATGGTCAGGGACTACCAGTATTTTAAATATGAATAAAATTAAATAAACTTGTCAGTCTGGTCAGTCCACCAGAGGGAGACACAAACCCACCTGAGACTCTGTTTTGGCCTTTTCTGAGCATTTTATTATATCTAATTTTTATTATATCTAATTTCACAGTTATCTAATTTTAAAAAAGGGGGAGTGGGGCAGTGTCGTAACCACGAATTATCATAAGACAAGTATGTCGGAAACTGAGGACCCCCTGTATTTACTTTCTTTCAATTTTATTTATTAATAATTATTTATTATATAATAATTATTATTTTTGTCCATTTACTTACAGAAAGAATCGGCAGATTTGAACTAAAATGTGCAGAGGTCTGTTCTCTTTAGAGAATGAACATTAAAAAATCAATACCATACTTCCTTACTTTTGCACACCAATCGCAAATTAATGTTAATTATTAATGTTAAATTAGTGTTAAAATGTCCGACCCTGTCGCCCAGTCCTAGAGAAGGAGGTGGGGATGAAGTTGGAGGTGAGCAGCGGCGACGGGAGAGGACATGATCACGAGGGGAACCTCCGTCCCACCAGTCGGCTGAGCGATGACGGAGAGGAGGTGGAGCCTCATAAGGCAGCGGGACGACCGCAGAAAACCCGGGAAGGTAAGAGCTGACAGTAAAGGAGTGTGCTGAGCGAGCAAGGCTGTAGTTCTGCAGCTGCTGACAGATGTGGCTGAGATCAAAGTGGATTTTATTCTGGGGCTGCGTGACGGGTGAGAGACAGGTGTGGGTGAAAAGGGGAGGATCTAACGGACAGAAAATGACTGAGGGAGAACAGGAGTGCGAGGCTGAGACGTTTCCTCCCGCTTTTACTGTCAGGGTTCACATCAGGTGCTGCTGGGACGACAGCGAGCGGGAGGTCTGCAGGTATCACAGAGTTAAGGGGAATATCACACGGTTTTCAAAATGGCTGTCACTACGGTCTGAACTGTCAATCAGAGTGGGTTTGTTGTGGCTCTTTGTAGAAACACTCGGTGACTTACACTTCTTTACAGTGGTGGCGAATGGAACCAGGGGTCACATCTACACAAGTGCAGCCATTCTTTCCACTGTCCAAGACGAATAGTGAAGCTGCACCTCTCAGTGTTCATATGAAAAGCTGATGATGGTTAATGTGAAAAATCCATTTACTTTTGAGACACATTTGTCCCAACACAGGTAGACCTCCTCCAAGGCTTTAAAAAGATGTTTATGGCCACAGTCTTCTTATGGTTGAGGGGGTGGGGTTAGGGTAAGATGGGGTGGGGTAGGATAATGCGTGCTGGGATAGGGTATGGTTGGGTGGGTGGGGTAGGGTAGGGCGTGGTGGGATAGGGTGTGAGGGTGGGGTGTGAGGGTGGGGTGTGAGGGTGGGGTGTGAGGGTGGGGTATGAGGGTGGGGTATGCGGGTG
>JBBIGC010000271.1:0-13921 GCA_037576955.1 Lepidarchus adonis | reverse complement strand
TGTGTGTGTGTGTGTGTGTGTGTGTGTGTGTGTGTGTGTGTGTGTGTGTGTGTGTGTGTGTGTGTGTGTGTCTAAGGATGCATACAGACCGGGGTGTAGTACTCCATAATAGGGTAGTGTAGCTTTTTCCCTTTGGCTGTTCGGCCAGTCAGGAAACACATCTGGCAGATGTCCACATTGAACTGTTTCAGACTCCGATACCTGCAGTAATATGAGGACAGAGGCAGTGTGTTGTTAATTAATAACAAAACAAAAACTGTAGTTCATACATTTTGCCCTCCAGTTGTTACTGGATACTAAAGAAAAAGCTACATGTGCTGCAGATAAAACCATGCTAACAGGAATACATACACAAGAAAACATTTTTTGAAAGTCATGCCATGTGAAAAGCACTTTGTAGCAATAAGCCCACCTGAAACCCTTGATAGGGCATTGTTTACATATGTAGCAGCGAGCCTGGTGTTTGGCAGATTCAGCCACTGTCACACGGTGCAGTACAGGAAGCCACACAATGGACTGTGGCTCCAGACTTATCCACTCCAGAAAGTGCGATACCTCGATAGCTGGCTTCCCTGGGGCCTAACAGCAGAGTAAGAAAAAAAGAGAAGACACCAGATACAATCAAACAGAAAGGAAAACTGCATCCCATTAACAATAAATTAATTGCTATAAAGTCCAGTGTCAAACAGATTGCAGAAGAGAGTTGCAGAGTTCAGGACCAGTGTGACAGTCAAAACCCAGAGATTCCTAACAAATGGAATGGGTTTGACAGAATTTCCATCAAACTGATTGGAAAGTTGAAAGTCTTAAAGGTCCTGTTTTTAGGGCCAACTAGCAACAATTTAAATTTATCTGGGTTTAAGTTCAAGACAATTATCTTGCATCCAGCATTTTAAGTCTAGGATGAACTTCTGAATGAGAGTCAGATGAGTGAGTACCAATATATAGCATCAGGACAGCAGTGGAAAAAGATACCATATCAACGAATAGGGGTGGCATATAAAGAAGAAAATGAAGTGGCCTGGGAGAAAAATCCTGGATACACCACATGGAACAAGAAATATAGATAATTTATGAGATCATAACATAATAATTCTGACCTACTGGTTAAGTAAGATTTAAACCACTGAACAGGTGTCACAGATACCAACCGACAGGAGGTAAGAATAAAGTGATTAAAAGTGTAATGCAGCACTTAAGCTTAATAGCAGAAGAACTGAAGGGGTATCAGTAGCTATACAACACCTGTTAAGCTGTTTGAGTGCTGTGACATGGGTGGAAACCAGCAAGTGGAAGCTCAAACAGATTAAACAGAATGATTAGCATGAGACCTAAGTGTAGTGACGACATCACTGCTGGTTGAGTCTATACTGTGGGCACTGGCTGGTGCTTGTGTTTTGTTATGTTTTTCTTTTTGCTCTTGCTTGTTTGCTAGCACTATAAGGAAAACTTCTTACAGCTGAACATCGATAAAACTGAAATGCTACTTGTTGGTTTGAAGTCCCTACTCTCTCACTCCTCAAATTTCTCGATCAGTATTGCTGGTGTAATAGTAAAATCTGCACCGGTTTTAGAAATCTTGGTGTTCTTTTTGATTCTTCACTAAACTTTGAGTCACACTAAGTCCCTCTCCAAGACGGCCTTTAATCACCTCCGTAATATTGCTCGTCTTCAACCTTTCCTGTCCAGCAGTGATGTTCATAGTTTAGTCCACGCCTTCGTTATGTCACACATTGACTACTGCAACTCTCTGTTCATCTGTCTTCCTTCCAAATCCCTTCAAAAGCTACAGTATTTTCAAAACTCTGCTGCCAGAGTTCTTACTTACTCAAAGCACACTGCTCATATCACTCCCATTATCTCCGAGTTACACTGGCTGCCTATTAAAGTAGCATTAAGTTCAAAGTTCTACTTCTCACCTTTAAAGCCCTCCACAGCCTTTCTCCTCTCTACATTACTATGCTACTAACTGTTCACACTACCGCACGCTCTCTCAGATCTTCTGGTAGTAATCTTCTTCTGGTTCCTTGTACAAGACTTTCCACGCTAGGGGACAGGTCCTTCAGTGACTTGGATCCCAAACTCTGGAACTCTCTTCCACAATCTCTCCGTGACTACTCCTGCCTGTCTTCCTTTAAATGTGGTCTAAAGACCTTTCTGTTTAATGGATGACGTTTTCCTTTGTTTATTCATTATTATTATTATTATTATTATTATTATTACTATTTTTTTTTCTCTATGTGTGTTGTCTTTGTTAAGTGACCTTGAGATTGTGAAAGGCAATATAAATATAACTTATTATTATTATTATTATTATTATTATTATTATTATTATTATAAGTAAAGGCAAATAATTCAAAAGATATCTTTTCACTACAAGGAAAACCATCTACAAGCCCATCATCTACTGCCAGTTTGTCCAGAAAGGCATATAACTTGACATGCCCCTAGAGACCTTTGCAATTCTATGGTAGTGACATTATACCGTTATTGAACATAGTCTGTAATATCCCATATGAACATGTGTCCAACATTAGCAACAGAAAAGCAGCACAGGTCGCACATGACATTTATGGATCCAATTTGAAGAAACGTATATCCAATCATTTTAGCATTGTAGTGTTGCTAATTTTACACTAAAGAATTTACATGTAGACGGATGATTGACAACACTGCATGATGGAGCAGTGCAGAGGCGTTTTCCAGTTTCAAATAAAGTTTTTTCTTCTTCTTTTTGCCAGAATATGACAACCAGATTGTGGGGTTATACTCAGTAAAGCTAAGCATATGCTGCATTTAGACGGGATCAACAGTACATTAGCAGAGATTCTGCTTTTCAGTGCATCAACTACCATGACGGCTAGGCTAACTGCTAACCAATTCAAGTTACAGCAACTTGTTTGTTTTTGGTTTGCAGTGGTGTGTTGTGGGGGAGCAATGCATTATGGACTGTTTAGTGTGTGGAGCAGAAAATGAGTGGAGAGTGCGGAAAATGTGCTGAAAAAGCGAGAGAGCACGTTGGAGCAGCCTGCAAATGGGAACAGAAATTATGCTCTGTGCTGAGAGAAAACAGAAATAAATAAATAAATAAAGTCACAGGTCCCAAAACGTAACTCTGCCTCTGAGTGAGTCTCTCGCATTCGAAGTTGGAGAGTTACCCTGAGTAACGCTGCCACTCAGCCATTCGGCCGAGCTAGAGGGCCTCTGAGCACGGTCACGGGGCGAGCACAGGAAACACAAGCAATGGCTCTTTACATGTTCCACATTTTATACTGACCCGTCACTGATCTGTCTTTGCTTTGCACTGCATTTTCATTGCTGCAGCAAACAGTACATTTATCTTCAACAAATCATTTGGGGATGTCGTCTTTTTGTACTGAATTATATTTTTAGCAAATTTGTTTTTGAGGAATATTAGCCCATTTCGCCATACAGGACTCTGAGCTCTGCCTCAAGCTCTTGGATGTTGGTAGGTTTCTTCATATGAATTACTCATTTTAAGTCTTTCCAGAACATCTGAATTGGATTATGGTCAAGATTTATTTATTTGCTTTATTCTTTTTTGACATTCTTGGAAGAATGACTTGTGGGTTTGGAAAGTTGTTTTGCTGCATGAGATTCAATTAACAGACAAATGTCTTGACATTTTCCTTTAAAATTCTTTTGTATAGCTTAGAATTAATTATTTAATAAATGATGACAAGCTATCCTGGCCTAGGTGCAGTGAAGCAGTCCCAATCCAGAACATTCCCATCACCATTTTTCACAGATGAGATAAGGTTCTTATGCTGGAATGCAGTGTTTTGCTTTCACAAAATGTAACACTCCTTATTTAAGCCAGAAAATTCTAGCCTGGCGTTATCCATCCACTTCCAGTATATTTCTGGTTTATCCACAGTATCTTTAGCAAACTGCAAATGGTCAGAAATATGTTTGGAGGACAACATATGTTTGGTGGCTTACTTCTTGCTACCCTGCCATACACACCATTGCTGTTCTAATCAACATAAACATTTGCCAATATAAAACAAGCCTTCAGTTGCTCAAAAGTTACCCTTGCTTTCTGTGTAACCTCACTATAACATGTCTTGAAGTTGGAGTTACCGATAATGATCAACCCCTTCTAGGAAGGGAAACAACCAGTCAAGAATTTCCTTCATTTGTATACAATCTGTCTGACTGTTAATTGTTGGAGTCCTCCTCATATACCTCTGACTATATGTTCAAGCCATTATATACATCCACAAACTTGTTCTATCTGAGATCAGGCTTTGCTTTAAATAAATCAGGGTCTCCCATTCACACTAGAATGTCACACCATTGATTAAAAAAACACCAGACTCTGATTTCACCTTTAATTTATTTGATACTCCTAAGGATTCACACACTTTTGCCACATGAAAATGTGATATTGGATTTCTCTTTTCAATAGATACAATATATGAATTTAATCATTTATGTTTCATTTGTTTAACTAGGTTTTCTTTATTCTTATTGTATTTTATATTGTTTGAAAATCAAAGATGTTTTAGGTCACATTTATATAAAATATTTTAAAGGGCTTATAGACTTTCAAGCACCACTGTGGTGTACACATTTCTTAAACTTTGCGTAGAACCCCTATTAAAAGTGTACGTATGTTCAAAAGTAAAAAATGGTGTACGTCATTGGTCACAATAAAAGTAGCATAGGCCAAAGACAGCTTCTCAGAACACGAACCCCTTACCAGTTATGAAGTATGGTGGTGGGAATATTATTGCTGAGAGATCCCCCCAAAAGTAGATAATACTATTGTTAAAATGGTGGGACTAGGGAACTATTTTTGAGACCTTGTTGCATAATGATTTAAAAAGCAATTTACCTTTCATTCCATCAAAGGGATGAAATATCTGCTTGTTGAATAAATCATTACAAAGATGTGCTTATTTTTACACATGGCTGTAATACATGTGTACATATCCCCCACCCGCCCAAAAAAGGAAAATGAAAAAAGGAACAAAATGACTAAGAATTAAGAAAATTACTTGACTAAAATAACCTGATTAAAAATGTAATTTTTACAAAGATTGGAAGAATGATGTAAGATTCAAAATTGAGAACTGCTTTTAAGCTAAAACCAGACATATATTGCAGGTTCATAGCAGGATGATAGGAAGGAAACCCAAAGAGTGAGTTGTGAGGTGCAGGAAAAATCTGTAATGTGGTAAATTCTCATTAAATGTGCATCAAATATGCATTAAAAGGTTTATTTCCCCTGGGCCCTCTTTTTAGCCCAGCGAAGAGCCATAATTAACGTGAATGTCTCTTGCATGGCCTGTAGCTACCACTAGAGTGTGGCAGCTTCTAAAAGTGTGTGTGTGTGTGTGTGTTTGTGTGTTTGTGTGCGTGTGTGCGCGTGTGTGCCTGTATGTGAAAGAATTAATATGCCTCACAATATATCTTCTCTGACACTTGATTCTCAAACTACAATCCTGGAAGGTCCATGTCTAGCACAGTTTGGTAGTTTCCCTCCTCAAATACACTCACTATGCCTGGAAATGTGAGATGAACCTGATGTATTTAATGAGGGAGATCACCAAACTGTTACACTGCTTTGCTGCTCAAAGATTGTCAACCACTGTCCATGGTGCTGAAACTGCTCCAACCACCCAAGTTCAGCTCCCTGGTTATTGAAGGCCATCTTCACAGTGGCAATCAGGCAGGGCCACAGTAGCCACTCTTCTTTCCAGCACAGTGAGTACAAAAGACCAGCACAGGGAAAGGGAAATGGAAGAGAGGACACTTTCTCACCTCTCTTTCACTCAGAGAGCAAGACTGAAACCAAGAGAAAAAGACCCTTCTCACAGCACTTCCCCTATGAACTTATGACTTTTCTTCTCTTCACTTACCCTTCAATTAACTTTTTGCTTTCTTGCCCCCTACCAACCCCAATCTGCCAGTGTGCCACTCCACATCACTGTTGTGGAGTCTCTAGCCTTTTCATCCTGCAATAACACATACATGCACTTGCAATTCCACCTGTTTCTCTCAAGACAAGCTCAGCTACAACACTTTATCAGTCTGACTTAAAATGCAAGAGGTGATAAATTGTCAATTTGGACGTTTCTGAATTTAATCTGCTAAAAATGTCCGGAATTAAGCAGTGAAATAGAATGTGAAAATGAATTCATTTTAAATACACATGGCTGGTATCAAAGTCATTTGCTTGAATGGAGGAGTACTTAATTAAGGACTGACAACCAAACCAAGAATTAAAAGTTTAAGGGTACTCCCCAAAACCTGTGGACCCTGCACCAAATGTATAATGAGTATAAGGGCTCCACAATTTCACTCTTGATGCTTCTTATACTCAGGTAAAGACAGATGGAAGGAGAATGCTGCAGATATCACATCGTGACTCCCTCTATTCATTATGGTAAGAGCTGCTTTCACCAATGACATCAAACCCAGTGCAGGGTCTAAATAATTTTAAATGGTAGTCTGTTTTCAGTGTTGGAGAACATAAAAGCACATAACCATTTGACCCGGTCACACTTTATAACCAACAAGCAAGAATGTATTAGATTCTTCAGATTAGTCTAAAAATGTAAAAATATTTTTTAAAGAAAGATTTTAAAAAAAGAAATTTAGGTATTTTTCCTCAAAAATTGCTTTTTAAACACTTTTCAAAAATCAAAGTGGAAATTTAAACATTTCACTAAATGTCTCAATTGAATGTATCCAGCAAACCAAACTATAAATTCCCTTTCATAAATATCAATTTCATGTCAAGCATGTGTTAGCTACAGCAAATGGCACTTGTTGCAGAGGCTACCGGGACTCCCTAACTCGTTGTATAAGTAGAACTTATAGCTTATAGTCTTCATAGTGAAACCTGATTTGAAGCAATGAGAGCAAAATAACCCAGATTGTTCTTTTACAAATTCTATTTAAAAGTTACAATTTCCTGCAGAAGTGAAGGTGCCTGGTAATGGTAATACTCATGTGTCTAAGGTCACTGTATGTTTAATGGTTGTTCATTGTACAGAATCTGACACAGCACTTTGTAGAAACCTGTGGGCTGTCATTTTTGCATTTACTCTAGCAGTACTGAAAAGATTTTTTGTTAAACGGACTGTCACAGCATTGCATTCTCATGTCATATGTTATTATTTTCTCTCCCCTCAGTATAAAGACATAAAGCAGTGACTGCCATAAAATCAGAAAGAAAAATATCAGGGCAAAAGAATGACCCTCAGAGAGATAAAGAAAGAAAGACAAGAAAGAGATTAAAAGAGAAAGAGACAAATAGAGGCTATTTTCCTTCTGGCACAGGGCTAAACCCAATCTTTTCCACTGGCTGCTTGAGGCTTACCATGCGGAAGCAGCTCCGGACGCTGGGTTCCACATTACTTCCCCCAAAGGCTGCTACCTCACCCAGCTGCCGGGGGATCTGAATGGCTTCATGCAGCAGCAAGCTGAGGTGCTTCTGATCTGTCAGACCATTTGGCCCACATACTTGTCTAAATAAATCTGAAACACAAACATGTATACACATACACATAATGTTACTGTGCCATACAGAACATACATAATGTGAAGAGCGAGTGAAATATTTGATTTGGAAAATGTCTGAAAGGGAAACTGTACAATTAAAGCACATATTAGATCAAAGGGTCTCAGTGGGAGTCCAAGGTTAGATGGTTAGCAAATTCCTTTCATTTTTTGAGGCATAATTGCTGATGTTTGCACATCCATCTCCCCAGGGCAGTGGTGTAATGGTATACTAAGTAGAACATGTTTTATTAGAAGGGGCTAACAGGTGAAGTGAAAGTGATTTTTTGACATTGTGAACACACCACAGCAGACAGTGCACCACAAACCACAATGAAACGTGTCCTTTGCATTTAACCTGTCACACAAGTGGAGCAGCAGGCACGCCCAGAGAGCAGTGAAGTGAAGCAGGGACGGTACCTTGCTCAAGGGTTCCTCAGTGGTGTGCGGACTGGGATTTGAACCTGCAACCATTTGATCTCAGGGGAAAAGTTCTAACCACTAGGCCAACACTGCCCCCCCAGGTACGTGTAAGCGATTCAAGGGATTTTTGCACCCAGAGAGGCAACAATGAGAGGCTATGACTGTTTGGAGCATTCCACAGATTATAGTATTCTGCATCACTTTGGCTACTCCAAACTCCAGAAATATTTATCTTGATACACACATAAACAACCTCATCTAACACATACATCACCCACATGTTCACCAGCCATGGATTTACCGTTTCTCCCCTGTGTACACACTTGTGGTGACAGATGTATTCCTACCTGTCCTAATCTGGCCCATAGCAATGTCAAAATCACAGCTATTTATCATTTACATTTAACATGAATTAAACCAACATGTCTTAAAACTAGAGTACAGTTTCACAAGTAAACAAGTGTCTTGTAAAACCCATAATAAAAAGAAGAAAAAAAACTTTTGCCAAGCTTAAAGTGCTGGTGTAAATTGCCAACTAGACCTCGTCTGATCATAAAAATTAATTGAGATATGAATAAATGTGATTACTGATGTATAAATATGGAATTTATTTTGAGCCAAAAAGTTTACATTTACAAATTTGCAAAATTATGAAATTCACAAAATAAACTTTATAATAAAATTACATGTACAGTCTTATTAGCAAAGATAACAGTTTTTTTGATGTGCCTAAAAAGACTTTCAGTAGCCACTCATAGTCCAGTTAGAGCAAGTAGCTGCACCATATATCATATATTAGTTTAATAACTACAAAGTAAACAGGAATCAAAGATACTACTGGGTTTGGGTTTTGGACCAATAGAAACCAACATTTTCCAGTTTTTATTCAAATTTAAGCAGTTTGATTCCAGTGAAAAATCTTAGATGGTACAAAGTTAGGTACAAGTGGGGCAGTGGTGATCAGAAGGTTGCAGGTTCAAGTCCCTTGAGATAACCCTTGAGGAGGACACTGTGTGCTGTGGTCTGTTCACAATGACAAATAATCACTTTTACTGTTAAGCAAAAAAACAGTCAAAAGCTGAAATTTCATAGGCATAAAATAATAGCATTAAAAACTTAAAAAACGTAAAGCTTTCTTGAACCAATGCAAGTAAACTAAGCCTTGAAAGTTAATTCATTCCCACAGGCAACCCAACTTTTTTTGATTACTTACACACCCTTTGTATGTATGAAGACAATGTCGGAATACATTGTTCCTGATGGATTATTAGGACAATACTGTACTGCAGGAGGTAGTGCTGTATATCAGAAAGGTCAGGAAAAAGCAGTCAGGGTTGTTAGCGGCACACATGCCAGCATGGGACGGAATGATGGGGTTCAAGTGCAAGGGGGAACGTAAACAGAGGTTCCCATGCTGGCAAGAGAAGTACTGGTCGGAGCCAGATGCAAGTGTGCCCTCTCACAATGATCCAAGTGTGCTGACCTCTACCGAAGAAAGGTGGAAAACAAAAGAGTGCAGTATGACGGCATGGAGGTATGTGCAGAGGGCACTGCTCTCGCTGCCGACAGTCAGAATGGTCCCTGAGTGTGAATCTCCTGCGTGTGAACACTCAACAAGCGTGAATGTTTCCACAATCTAGCAAACCACGTGCATCGCCCCATAACATGGGGCTCCCCAAAGGGCCTGCACAGCCCAGACGTGCCTGGAAAAGACCATCAGGGACATCAAGGCTCTCTTACCCAAACGGGTCCCCCAGCAAAACTGACACCTGCCACATGGGGATCTCACTTGGAGCCCACACAGCCCTGGCTACTGGCATGCATCTCCTGTTTTCTCAGGGCAACCGTTTAGGGAAACACCAGTGTGGTTCTCTACTGGAAACCCTAGCAGATGCTGATTTCCTGAAAAGTGAAGAGGAGTCCATGGGTAAACCCAAGGAGCATACTGGATTTTACCAGCAGGCTCCAGGACATTCCTGCATGATCAAAACAGAATGGAAGGAGCCCACAAAGAGGCCTGAAAGAGTTGGTAAGAGCCGCTGGCCAGCTGACTCATATCAATGTAAATTTAAGATCATTTATTGAGATGGGGATGAGGGATGAGGCAGCAAAGGGCTGGAAAAGTAGGTGGTAGTAACCAAACAACTGACATTTGCAACTAATTACATTAACTGGCAACAGGCTAGTAACACAACTGTAAAGACTCTCAGAAGTAAAGATGGGAGGTTCACTAATCTGCAAAATGTTTTCATTTCTACAACAGTACATAATATTGTTAGAATATTCTGGGAATATGAATAATTCTCTGTGTGCAAGCAACAATGCCAAAAGTGAATATTGTATGCAGAGATATTCTGGCACTCAGATTGTACTACATTAAAAACAGTTATAATTTCGTCATGGAAATCACTGCATGAACTTAAGAAGCACTTCCAGAAATCCTTGTCTGTGAGCGCGGTTCACCATGCCATTCACAAATGTGTGTTATAGCTCTATCATGCATATCGAAGATGCAAAATGTGAACTGCTGTCTTCTCTGGGCCATTAATGATCATTGCAAATGACTATGGTAAAGTGAAAATATACCAGATATATATATATATATATATTTTATTTTAAGTAGCTTAAACTTTTGATTTGTTTTCTATATTCTATTGTGAATAAAATATGGATTACAGATGGGCTCAAGATCTTCTAATTATAGCATTCTGTTTTTATTTATATTTTACACAGCAACCCAACTGTTTTTGGAATTGGTTTGTAAAACCTTTAATCAGCAGTGTACTACATTTTTTTAAACAAAATGGTTAACATGCCATGTTGAAGATCATCTATGGCTCATTGAGTAGGCATGTCTAAGGGTCAGTAGACCTTGTCTCTCAAGCATAGTGAACCATTAAACACTTCAGGTCAGTGTTCTTGACTAAAAATCATCCACTTGAAAAAACGTGTCAAACATACCGGTATGTCATGAGCCAAATCCAGGAACCCAAACAAAAGGATGGTGCTGGTGAACATAGACTAAATATATTTATATACAGTTTTCTGCAAAAGTTTGGGCACCCCTTGAAAATTAACATTTGGTGATTTTGTCATTGAAAAGACGTTAACACAGTCTCACTATGACAGGGGAAAAGTACTTTAAGCAAACACTGATGGGTAGTTATTTTTTATGCCATAAATTGAACAAAAATAAAAAATAAAAATATTATTATGGCACTGTGCAAAAGTTTGGTTACCCTAAGCATTCCAAAGGTTTCAGACCTTAATCAGAATGTTAGATCTGATGCATGGCAGCAGCCGACATTAGTAAATGTCAGCTGGTGCCAATTTCAAAGATTTACAAATATACTGACTCTTTATACCTTGTGCACACACCTGTAGACACTCAACAACTATGGGTTGCTCTAAGCAGCTGTGTAAGACTCTTAAAATGAAAGTTATTGATGCCCACAATGCAGGAGAAGGCTACAAGAAGATAGCAAAGCTTGTTCAGCTTGCAGTTTCCACAGTCAGAACTGTAATTCAGAGATGGCAGTTCAGGGGAACTGTGGCGGTCAAGACAAGATCTGGAAGGCCAAGACTCTCAGAGAGAACTGCTCGTATACTGGTCAAAAAG
Organism: Lepidarchus adonis; assembly: GCA_037576955.1. Taxonomy (NCBI): domain Eukaryota; kingdom Metazoa; phylum Chordata; class Actinopteri; order Characiformes; family Lepidarchidae; genus Lepidarchus; species Lepidarchus adonis. Next base: position 2,346 of record JBBIGC010000271.1, on the reverse strand, counting down.
ACAAATCAAAATCCCCATTTGACTGCAAAAAACCTGCAGGAAGATTTAGCAGACTCGGAAGTGGTGGTGCACAGTTCCACAAGACCTTCATGTAAAATTTAGCAGAAGAAAACCTTACCTTTACCCCAACATAAAATCATAAAAGAAGTATGCAACAGAGCATTGGAGGGAAGAATGGATTCCACTAAATACCAGCAATTTCTGGAAGCAAACATCACATCATCTGTAAAAAAAGATGAAGCTGAAAAGAGGATGACTTCTACAACAGGACAATGATACTAAACATACCTCCACCATGGGCTACCTCAAAAGATGCAAGCTGAAGGTTTTGGGATGGCCATCATAGTCCCCTGATTTAAACCTTATTGAAAATCTGTGGGTAGATCTTCAAAGAGCTGTGCATGCAAGATGACCAAAGAATATTACAGAACTAGAAGCCTTTTGCAAGGAAGAATGGTAGAAAATCCCAAGTACAAGAACTAAAAGACTTTTACCTCTAAAAAGCGTTTGCAAGCTGTGATATCTGCCAGAAGTGGTACTGAGTACTGATTATGTACGGTGCCAAACTTTTGCGCAGTGCCATAAATGTTTTTCTTTTTCATTTTTGTTCAATTTATGGCATAAAAAGTAACTATGCATCAATGTTTGCTGAAAATATCGTGTATTTTTTCCATGTCCTACAGAGACTGTGTTAACATCTTTTCAATGACAAAATCAACAAAATGTTATTTATCAAGGGGTGCCCAAACTTTTGCATAAGACTGTATCTGAATGTTTGAATTTTGTATTTCACTAAAAGATTATTTATTTTTTCACTTTAAACTTCTGACTAAAATAATCTCTTCGCAGCTCCCAACAGAAACCAGACACAACTTAAGTAAAAAAAAAAAAATCATCTTGCTTTTCCATAAAGGTGTCAGAAATACACATCCCTGCCTTATAAAGATGTTTAAATGACCAAATCAGATGTTTTATTTACTTTTATGCATTTACCTCAACCCAACTAAAAAACATGCAACTGGAATTATGCCATCCATCTCCAGTCAGTTCTTTGTTGTGATGCAACCCTTTAAATTGGGAGAGACTTATAAACATACCTAATATAGAATATAGAAGCCATGATGATAATAAAATCACAAAAGACACTCACCTATAAAAATTCAGGTGGCTTTAGCAATTGCACCTTGTTAATGGGGGATAGACATTTACTATCTAGGCAATTGGCTCACTTCTAAATTATACAAATTCTAAATTATGTTTTAATGATTGAACCACCACTTCCTCTTTTGAAATACGCAACATAAAACATCATCTTTTTGTCTTTGAAAACACCCAAATATAATTAATGTAAATATATGACTATGAAAACAATTGTGGTAAATAAATTTTTAAAAAAAATAATTGTGATCATACAGTCATGTAATGTGACAAACTTATGCCAACCACAGTGCTAGTGGACCAAATCCTAAAAAGTTCCAAAGCAAGCTAGTCAGCCAGCGAAGCATAACATCTTATTAACATTGTAAAATTTGTATTTTGACTGTCAAAAGTGCAGGAATACATTTCCAGGAAATAAGGGGAACAATAAGGGATTTTTTTACCTTTATACCTTAATTTACCTTAATAATTTATCATGGTTATCATCAGTACTTCTTAAACTCAACAGTTATTCACAGTTATCAACAGTAACTCACCAACAATTATTTAGAGCCTGTAAACAACCTCAATGTACTTAAAGTTTTCCACAGATTCCCTAGTTTCACTGATGCACTTTGTCTTTGTGTTTACAAAACCCCATGAAGAAGTAAAGAACTTAAATGGATAAGCTAGTAGAAGAAAGAGAGACTCCTTCTCCCCTTTCTCTCTTCAGCAATGTCAAGCCCATCTGACAGGAGCAGTGGCTGGGTTTAAACAGTGGCTGACAGATGGTGTGCTACAGTAAATGGGCCTGCCTCTGACCCACTGGGCCAAATTGTACTCCTACTGTCTGACTCATTCTTATACCAGCTTTTCTGAATGGCATGTGTTGCTCATGCATCAATCCACACACACATTTATAAGGCTATAGTTATAAAAATGAACAAACTGACCCCAAAAAGATGTCTGTCCCCTTACTAGCATACATGAAACATACAGTAAAAGCATAAACATGAATGGAAAGGACAAAAGAAAAGTCAGTGGAGACCTGCTGGCTAAGAAAAGGCTTTGTGTTTTAGTGAAACAAAGAGGAAAGCTTTCAGCATTATTGAAGTGTTGCCTCCATTAGGCTAAGTGGATGTGTGTGTGTGTGTGTGTGTGTGTGTGTGTGTGTGTGTGTGTGTGTGTGTGTGTGTGTGTGTGTGTGTG
>JBBIGC010000261.1:0-11990 GCA_037576955.1 Lepidarchus adonis | reverse complement strand
AGCTTTTACTACGCTTCTTCGGGAGCTTTTACTACGCTTCTTCGGGAGCTTTTACTACGCTTCTTCGGGAGCTTTTACTACACTTCTTCGGGAGCTTTTACTACGCATCTTCGGGAGCTTTTACTACGCATCTTCGGGAGCTTTTACTACGCTTCTTTTGGAGCTTTTACTACACTTCTCCGCGAGCATTTACTTATTTACTTAAATTACTTATTTATTTTTGCTGTAAAAAATTGTTTTGTGTTCTGTGTTCAGATCCTGGATGAGATCAGTGAACATGGCATTCGCATTTACCAGCTGCCTGACGCTGACTCGGACGAGGACGAAGAGTTCAAAGAGCAGACTCGTGTTCTGAAGGTCAGAGGATCCGCCGCTACAAGATTGTTAATACAGATAATAAAACCTTTTTGTTTTCTAGATTAAAAGAAAAAAATCATCTCACACAATGTTCATGTCCTAGAGTAGGAATGTGTGAATTAATCAGGTTTGACAAAAAGTGTCAGAATCTCAAAGCAGATAAAAATGTCAACTGTGCTAATGCAGGCTCTGTGTTCTCCAGGCCAGCATTCCGTTTGCAGTGATTGGCTCCAACCAGCTGATTGAGGTGAAGGGGAAGAAGATTAGAGGACGTCTGTACCCCTGGGGTGTTGTAGAGGTGGAGAACCCTGAGCACAATGACTTCCTCAAATTGCGCACCATGCTGGTGTAAGTAAACAAGCTCTTACAGTATATGTGCTATGTGCCACTTGTGTTCTAGCTTTTCACCAATATTCTTGCATTGGTGCTGTGCTGCCCTCTGCTGGACATTAAGTATAATGCTTGTCTATTCATTTGGGCTTCATTGGGCAAATGTTGCTTATTTCACCGCGTATATGTGTATGCAAAAGGATTCCCTATTCTTCCTGATCTTGACTCTATTCTTAATAAAACTGGGAAAATATTACAAAGACTCATGCCAACATTTTGTAAAAGAGAGAGTTACTTGGTTAAAAGAAAGTATTACAATCAAGTTGTGTGTGTTTGTAGAACCCATATGCAGGACCTGCAGGAGGTTACCCAGGACCTACACTATGAGAACTTCCGCTCTGAGAGACTGAAGAGAGCCGGCAGGTAAGAGAAAACCACACAAAAACTGCAATAAAAGAGGGATGTTCTGAGTGAGACTTCATGACCGATTTCTATAGACATGTTGACTGATGGGCAATTTTTTTATTAGCCTTTTCCTAAACCTGAAAGTCACACTGGACTAAATGGTCAAACTTGTAACAGAACATTTTCTCTGAATTTTTTTAATGGGACAACCTGTTATTTGAAGGAAAAAAGAAAATTCATATTTTAAATTACAGAAATAAAGTGCTACATAAAATGTAAGAAGCAAGCATCTATTTAGCACAGTTTATGTATAGTTATAATGATTTGTGTACTCCTGAATAAACACAAGGTGTAACTTCCTCTGGTCTGAAAACACAGCTTCACACTCTTTGCAGCACAACCTCCTTCCTATGAAATACAATCCCACACTCTAGTGTAGTCTTCTGTAAACACCATGCCAGCTGCCCCACACAAAATAAATATTAGTACATAAGACACTCCAGAAAAAAAATTACAATTCCACAGCTACATTTAGAATCAGGAAAAATGACAAAAAGAAACTAACAACGGTGCAATACTACAGTATACTGAATAACACAACAATAGCTTTTAAAGCTACAGTAGATGCAGGCTGATATGCATCTTCATGTACACACTAAAATGCTTGTTTGTAGGGCTGTAACAGTCCAATCAAATAATATTCAAATATTGCTGCAATATTAATTAGCACTAGTTGAACACCATAAACACTGGAGTTACATTGAATATCATACCGTGTGTCTTCCAATAGTAGCCCCAGCATTTATTTTAAAAATTATTCAGACTGCGCAGCATTTAAAAGAGACATGCGGTTGCGTTTTTGTGTCACAAATTGTTTATGCATTTCTACACCACAGTTTGCTTGACTCTTGCAGAACGGTTGAAGATGAGGTGCTGGACAAAGATCAGATCTTGATGGAAAAGGAGGCTGAGGTGAGATTTCTATTTCTATTTCATTCTACAGTGTTTGCTCTATTTCTCTCAGACTCTCCATCACCATAAATGGCAGTGAAAACATGGACTCTGGGCACTTTTGTTGCCATTGCACGCACACTCTCACCCTTTTTTATGTGGTGCGTTTTGTTTGTGGAGCCAGAGGGGTTTTATTGTGGGAATTAATGACTCTGCATCCTCTAGATGTGATCTTTGTGTTGCCCCTTGGCTCAGTGGGATGTATAGCTAAGATATGTTACAATCAGAGCAAATGTCTACACAGGACGTGACTGCACCTTCCTGACAGATTCTAATGGTGGGAATGCTTTATTCCCATACACTGTGGTGTAGTGAGAATGGAACATGTATGCTGTCAGCAGGGTGTGTATGGAGAGTTACAGTGTTATGCTGAATGTACATGCCGTACTTCACGTGTGGTATATCTTGAGGACCTGCTTTTGCAGGTCATTAGCTAAAGATCACATGGACACCGATAGATACATGCCTGGTATGACACATTCTAGATCAGGGGTCACCAACCTTTTTAAAAACTGAGAGCTGATTCATGGGTACTGGGCCACACGAAGCACTACCAGTTTGAAACAAGTCAAGTCAATTTTATTTATACAGCGCTTTTTACAACTGACGTTGTCACAAAGCAGCTTTACAGAGTTTAAAGAATCCAGTCTGAGCCCCCAATGGGCCAAAGGCAACAGTGGCAAGAAAAAACTCTAATTATAGAAAGAAACCTTGAAAGCAACCAAGGCTCAGAAGGGGAACCCATCCTCCTCTGGTCGACACTGGACAGTGATAAAGAGGAAAAAAAAACTATCAACAAATAAGACTAAGAGGCATCTGCAGTTCTTTAGGTGAGATCAGGCTTTCTGTCCATCTGCTCTGTTCAGTAGGTGTGAGGGGATAATCACAGATGATCTCCCTCCTCATGATTCAGGCAGGAGAGTGAGACGGAACCGCTGGAACCTCAGAGTAGCTCACAATTCTGGCTGTTTACCTTTAGTTATATATTATTATTAATGATCAACAATACTCATCTATGTAAATCTGATCACATTTACGATTTTATCAATGTCTTACCAAGGTGGGAAACATAATATCACTATTCTACACTTTATTTCTAGTAATCTCAGCTATTGCTTACATTTTCAAAACAAATTTTGTGCAGGTTTCTTTCAAGATAGTAAAAAAAAAAAGTATCCTCTTCTTCACTGTGAAAATTATACATTTTCTTTCTTTTTTGTTTTTGGGATAAGTAACCACATTCAGCGCAACATCTTCACTGCGTTTAACTAGAATTAAACAGAGTTTACCTGATCTTATCCAAACTATAATCATGTATAATAAACACGATTTAAATTCTTTTTTTAATATTGTCATTTTCAAATCTATATAAGTGCAAATGTAATTAAGGAAGAATAGCATAAAATTACATTTTGGATACTTTTCACTGATGAGTTTTTGGAACAGGTCCACGGGCACCTCATGTGGTCCTTGGGGGCACCATGTTGGTGACCCCTGTTCTAGAAGCTGTAAAATAGCCTGTTATGCACTTATAGATGATCCTACACACCAGACACCATATTATGTTACAAGAGCCTAATAAGTAACATGGTCTGAGTAAGCTACTGGGTCTGACCACAACCTAGACACAACCCTGGCGTATCATTTGTAGTGTTAAAGTGCTGATGATAACAGTTGAGTTCCTGAGTCATCTGTCTGTTTACTGAGAAAAAGCCTCAGACTTGTAAACACAACTTCATTGTTAGTATGTATTACAGCAGGGCTGTCACTATATTATTACCTCAATAAGGAGTAATCATTGTAGTAATGCAAATTATTTAGACAATTGTTTTTAAAGGCCAAGAAATAAAGTGTTTTGGATGGATGGCTAGATTGTTTGAAAGTTTTGTTGTTTTAACATTCATATTATCAGCATTTGATCTGACACTGCAGAAAATAGCTTGTAAATGAAATCTTTGTAAATCTAGTCAAATTATCTTATTTCTCACTGTGAGCTTGTTGTAAGCTTGTATTTTATTTAGTCATAATCACCTGTTATTAATACTGCTACTTCTGTACAAAATCATTGGATAATAGAATATAAGCGTAGTAAGTATATTCTGATAAAATGACTTGATACAAGTGACTTTGTCTACTAGTAAGTTATATTCTTCTTACAGCAGTCTAAACACAATGAAATATTACATATATTCATTAGATTTAAGATGATTTGGTCAAGTTATTGAGTTTTATCAGTTGGACTGTTTATTAATAATATTAGGTTACACTTATATAGCGCCATTGTCAGAGCCAAGGTTGCTTTATGTGGGGGGTGGGGTGAATGGGTATGATAGGAGGAGGAAATGTCTTGCAAGAGAAAAGGTTTTAACTTACGAGTTTTTGCTATGAGTGAGAACTATGGATGCAAGGTTCTGAATATACTGCCATTATTTGATGGACCTGAGAGGAAGACCAGTGTCGATGTCTATTACATCGTGCTAAACATTCTTAATCTCTCTTTCTCCACAGCTGAGGCGTATGCAGCAGATGATTGCTCAGATGCAAGCTCAGATGAAGATGAAGCCTGGGGATGACTGAGAGATTACTGTCTGTCTGTCCTTCTGTCTGTCTCTTTACCTGTCTCCATCACTACACATCCCCCATGTATTCACTTTGATTATGGGCTAAACAGAAGTCTATTATGGTTCATATATAATACATTTGCCTTATATATTTGGACCAGAATCATTGCAGGTTACGACTCCATGTCCTGAATATGTTGACAGATCTTGTTAAGAAAAAAAACTTTTTTTTTTTTTATTTTTTTTTTTAACATTATCATTTGATATACATGGTAGCATTGCTGTTATGTTTGTAATTTCTGATTTGCATGGATCATTTTTAATAACAAATAATAGGTCGTGGCATATTTTTATTTTTACAGAAATGGTTTACATGTTAAACGTTTTGAGCGGAGTAGTTTCACTGTGGCCATATTGCCTTGCTTCCTGTGCTCTCTTAAAGCAGTTTACACTGTTCCAGTCACCACCAGTTCTTAAATCTTTGCTTTGTTCCATTGCTTCCCGTTTGACAGATGGTTTTTAATGGGCAGTGAGAAAACGGTGATATTGTTTGGCCTGACCCTCTGTGGGATACTGTGTGCTCAAAGAGGGAATTTACAGCAAGCTTTACAATCATTCAACAAGAGGGCACAGGTTTTACATCCTGCCTCACTGTATATATATATATATATCTCAGACTTTGGTATAGAGCATATGTAGGTTTGTGAATTAGTGTATGTTATTTTATATTCCCCTAGCGAAATGCAATCATGTGCTTTCTATACTAAATTCTTTATGTGTAAAGTAATACCCCTGGTAGAAATGGTTAAAAACTGATTACTTAACTCTATTAATGTCCAGAAGACTGTAGAAACCTTTAGTTTCTTTCTAAATCTCACTATCTCTTTGCAGTAACTGGAAAGACTGTACACTAATTGTATAACATTAGTGCATGGTTGCATTTAGCCAGGGTACCATTATTGGGTGATTTAGTTCTGGGTCACAAATACCGCTTCAGTTCAATCTCAATGGATCTCTATCGCTCCAGAGGCTTTCTATCGCCTCACAGCCTTGGAAATGGTCATGTCCTTAGGGCGTCCTATATTAGTGGTAAGGACTTTACAATAGAAAGCATAGCTACATGTGTACAATTAGTGTGTATTAGCAATAAGTGCACCATAGTAGCTGAAATCACGCTTTGCAAGGGCTGTCCAGATACTTTTGGACATGAAGTGCGCCAGAGATTCTTCAACTGTGCCAACAACCTGTAATTTGTAGTAAATGCCAGTAGGGGGAAGTAAATTCACTTTAATTAAGGATTGCAGGCAATGGAGGATATAACCGTCCCAGATACATCTTCCTGAAAGAACATCTCAACGGCTAGATAGTGTTCAGTGTGATGCTCGCTCTACCGTTAAACAGTTATCTTTGTTTGATGAAATCACGTGACTTAGCCCTGTATATGCTTTGCTGAAATTCAGTTTTGTTTTGGACGATCTTGTTAATTTAAGTAGTTAGCACAGTTTTAAAGTTGAAGCTGCTCGAGTTTAAATGACTGGGTGTTAATTGCAGATAGAGCAGATCGCAACTGGGTCATTTCAGATTAAATGAAACTTCAGGTGATATATGTAAGGTTTGTGTTAACTGTAGTATGTTTTGAAACAAAGGGCTGATGTGCTGTTAAAACCCCCCCATTTTAATTTAACTCTAGTTAACATAGCAGTTTACCATTACTGGTTGAATTTACTGTTTTAACCCGAGAACTGAAATAAGTGTCTCATGATTGGGCAGATGGGTTCAGACATCTTTTCCTGAACTTCCATGCTTCCAGCTTGATCCAGCACTGTTCTCGTTGACTATATATAAACACACTGATTTTGTTGTTTCACAAATCTTTTGACCCAGCCTTCTTATTATGGTTTGGCCGTCTCCTGTTTATGGATTCGTTTTAATGTTTTGCTTTGGTTGCATGTCCACGGTACATTAGCACTCTACCCTGTTTTACAATACTGATGCTATTTTGTACTTATTTTGAGAAATAAATTTAAAAGTCATGTTGCACTGCTGCTGTTTTCAGTGGTGGCAGTGAACATTAACTTTCCATCACAGTAGCATTCTGCTTCTTCGCATGCGTTTTGTTAAAGTATTATAAATGATATATTATAAGATCATGAAGTTTTTTTTTCCCCTTCACATAAAATATTAATAAATAATGGGGCATTTTAGAGAAATTATGAGCTCTGCAGACCTGAAGCTATACTATGAATCAGCATCTACTTTTATTCCACTCTCTATCCACTTTGCAGTCCATTTACAGAAAAACTAGTATTAAGACTTTTATGCAAAAATCCACATCAGACTTGAGCAACTATGTTTAATTTCCAAACAGTTTATTCAGTTACTGTTGTGGGGAAGCTAGAGCTGAACTGACTATGGGCACAAAGCATGGTATACCCTGGATAACTAATCACAGAGCAGGCAGACACACACACACACACACACACCCCTATGGGTCATTTACCGTAGTCAGTCAACCTAAACCACAAGTCTTTGGAAAGTGGGAGTAAATCTACGCTAAAACACAGAGAGCTTACAAACTCTCCATAGAAGGCACCAAGGCTCAAACCCAGGACCTTCTTGCTTTGAGGCAACAGCACTAAGCTACCATCTACAAACATGGTTCTAATCATTTAAAAGAAAAAAAAGTTTCCAACATATTAACATTGTAACAGTAATTGTTTACAGGTTACAGCTTCGAAGGTGGTAAGAAGTAAATCACTTTTTGCTGCACAGTAGTTCAGTTTTCGACCAATGCTCCTTGTACTGCTTTGATCTTAGCCTTCAGGTCGTCTGCATTGTTGGGTCTGGTGTCTTTCATCATCATCTTGATAATACTCCATAGATTCTCTATGGGGTTCAGTTCAGGAGAGTTTGCTGGCCTATCAAGCACAGTAACACTGTGGTCATTGAACAAGCTTTTGGTACCTTTGGCAGTGTGGGCAGGTGCCAAGTCCTGCTGGAAGATAAAATCAGCATCTTCATAAAGCTCATCAGCAGAAGGAAGCATGAAGTGCTCTAAGATTTCCTGGTAGATGCTGCATTGACTCTGGACATCAGAAAACACAGTGACCAACACCAGCAGATGACATGGCCCCTAAATCATCCCTGACGGTGGAAACTTCACACTGGACTTCAAGCAACGTGGATTCTGTGCCTCTCCACTCTTCCTCCAGACTCTGGGACCTTGATTTCCAAATGATATGCAAAATTAACATTCATCTGAAAAGAGAACTTTGGACACTGAGCAACAGTCCAGTGCTTTTCTCTTTAGTCCAGGTAAGAAACTTCTGACGTTGTCTCTGGTTTAGGAAACCTTTACAGGTGTTTTGAATTAATTAGCTGATTAGTGTGTGACACTATGATTTTCCAAGATTGAACCTTTTCACAGTATTCAAATTTTTACAGTGAATTTTGTGTTTTATTATCTGAAAGCCATAATCATGGAAATTCCAAGAAATAAAGGCTTGGCATGTTTCACTCTATGTGTAATGAATCTATATAATATATGGATTTCATTTTCTGAAAGGAAAGAAATATTGAACTTTTTAACAATATTCCATTTTTTTTTAGCTGTACCTGAATCATCAGAGCACTTGGCTATGGCGTTGAAGCTCCATGCCAGTGTTGTCTAATAATGTCCCTAAGAGCTTATAGGAAGCTTCTGTACCTTCAAGGGGACTTCTAATTGTTGCATGAAATGTATGCTGATCAGCCATAACATTAAAACCAGTTTTGTAATATTGTCCAGGTCTATTGCTGCTGAAACAGCTCTGACTGAGGTGCACTGTGTGTTCTGACCCATTTCTATCAGAATCAGCATTCACTGTGTGTGCTGCAGGCTAACCTTCACTCCTCCTGTGCCTCAGTGGGCCTAGGGTGCCCATGCCCCTGATGCACGTTCACTTGTGGTCCTTCTCTGGAACACTCCACAAGACCTGCTGCTTTGGAGATGCTCTAGCCATCACACTAAGTCCCTTGTCAAAGTGGGCTCAGATCCTTACAATCCTGCTTCCAGCACATCAGATACAAGAACTCACTGCTCACTCCCTGCCTAATATATCCCATCCTCCTGACAGTTGCCAGTGTAACAAGAATAAAAGAAAATCAACATTACTCACTTTACCGGTCAGTGGTTTTTGTGTTTTGGCTGATTGGTCCACATTTTATCAGTATAGTTATTAAAAATATTTTGCTTACAATTAAGAATAAATAATTGTTTTATATTCTTATACAAGCACAGGGCTTAGTAAATAGTGTCTTTAATATTTGCATATTATAATATACTTAGAATAGCATTTAAGTATGTTAGAGACATCAACTTTGCCAGTATTCAAGATAAAGTTATGGCAGAAAACCCTGAGATTGCCTCAACAGCACTGAAAACTTATTCTGAAAGGAAATGTGACCGAGTTGGCGATTGGTCAGCCCTGATTTGCATAAACAGACAGTGACTGGGTTTGGGGCTGTTCGTGGTCTTATTGTGTTTATTGGTGTGAGCTGCTCTTTTCGTGAGTGGTGCTTTAGTTTATAACCCGGCAGCTCAGTCTTCTACCTCCATTCTCGAGTTGTGAGTGTATTCGTGCTCATTCTGTAACTGAAAAAAGAGAGCCCGCTATTTTTCCGGCTCATATCAGAGTCAAGAGCAATAAACCGCTACAGCTTACTGTGTTTGAGAGCGCCATCTGGTGGTCAAGTCTCTTTCTTACACGTCTCACTACAGAAAGTTTACGCATTACAATAGCTACCAGAGAGCGTTAGAAGCAGAGAGGAAGACGTCGTTGGCGCGTTTCAGGAGGATGCTGCTAATAAAGTTACATAATTACACAGTGGATTTACGTTTATTATTATATTTACACATTTTGGGAAAAAATACTAAAAAACATGAGTCCACTGCAACTTTATTAGCAGTGTCTTTCTGAAAAGCGCCAACAACGTCCTCCTCTCTGCCCCTAACGCTCTCTGGTAGCTATGGTAACGCGTAAACTTTCCTTTGGTCGTATTATTTTGTTTTATTGTGTTTATCCGTGACACCTTAAGATTCAAGAGGTTTTTATTGTTTTATTATTAAAGACCGGTCCGTAAAAATATTGTCTGACATTAAACCGGTCCGAGGCGCAAAAAAGGTTGGCGACCACTGCTCTACAGTTTCTGACCACAGAATTGATTTCGAACAAATATCTGGGTGGCAGATCATTCTCAACCCAGGCTATCGCTGGCAGAGGTCCAATGCTCAAATATATATCCCTGTGGTCAGAAACAAAAAAAAGGCAATGAGCAACACTCTTGTTTCCAAATAAGTGTCCAGTCTGTGTTTAAAGTAAATGCGTAAACCGAAGGACACTTAACCCAAGCGCCACGGGCTGGATTTCACAGAGCGCCGTAGCTTGAGTCCTGATTGGCTCGATGGGGCGGTAGGTGGATCGTCTCCGTGACGTCATTCGCCCCGCCTACTGTCGGGGTTCCCACAGGAGCGGCCGAGGAGGCGAGAGTGAGAGGAGCTAGCAACATGACAAGCGCCGCACGATACAAGAGCCGGATCATTAAATCAGGTAACAGCTCGCACGTGGAGTAATTTTAGTTTTTCTGTCGTGCCTTTATTGCAATACCTCTGTTTCACTGATCTAATGTGTTTTCTGTGTTCGTGCCGGGTCGCTGGGCGCATCGCTGCATCCCTCCACCTGCATCCTCAGAGGACAGCGAGGTAACGCCATGCTTTTCTCTATACGCCCAAAGACAGCGAGTTTACGCGCTTATTTTACTCTTTACACTTAACTGTCATGTTTTGAAACGCTGTCTCATCTGAAAATAAAGCTTCCTGTTTGAATTTCCCGGTCCACCTTAAATGCTACAGCAGCAGCGTTCTGGCCTCTGTAGAGGCAATGGCAACTACTGCGTTGTTTAAGGTGGACCTGACATCAGCCATAACATTAAGACCACCTGCATATTATTGTGTAGGTTCGGAGTCAACATTCACTTTATGTACAACATGAGCTCCTTTGTGGGATGTTACCAGCCTTCATTCCCCACATGCATCAGTGAGCCTTGGGTGCCCATTGTCCTTCCTTGGATCACTTTTGATAGGTACTAGGTAATGCACATGCAGAACATGCTCAAGACCTGCTGTTTTGTAGATCTGGCCATCTCAATCCTTATCAATACAAGAACTGACAGTTCACTTGTGGCCACACTCCTGACAGGTGCTATTTTAATGAAATAAGTAGATATTCAGTGCCTCGTTTCCTTAAACTCATGTTTTTAACTGCGTTCATGATGTAATAGGTCCTTATAGAGCACATCTGCTCATCATTCTCCACATATCCTCCCAGGCTTAGCAGAGTCAAGGCCATGCCAACATATATCCATCTCTTTCAGGCTGACTTGGCCCAACTGCGGAGTCACACATCTCTGATGCCTACTCAGATGCTTGTTAAGGTGGCTGATGGTCCGTAAGCGTGTGTGACTCAGTGCAATGGATTTCATTCAGTATAACTCATCTCTACTCACTGAGTTGTAGTAGAACATCAGGTTACTGGAGTGGATGAGGGTGTAGTGTAGTGATGTTATCTCTCTCTCTACTGTATGCTAGTGTCTCTATGGTTACAGAAGAGAATGAGGAGGAGGAGGCGCATCCACAGTGATGGCCCTTCTGCTCCGTCATAGTGGAGATCAGGGTGTAAAAATAGGATGCTGCAGTCCAGTTTGACTTGGCAGGTGTGTGTGTGTGTGTGTGTGTGTGTGTGTGTGTGTGTGTCTCTATGTCTGCCTCCGGGGCTCCATGACAGTGTAGGAGAAGAGAGGTTTTTGCTCGATAAAGTGATAAAGTGGTTTCACTCGAGCTTTGGATGTGACATGCAAACATGTGTTTGTCTATATGTCATAAAAAGGCAGCTTTTGTTGCTTCTGCCAACACAGTTATGTAACTCTTAAAGCATGTGCACTATGCCAAAGATTCTGAGAGAGCTGCACAGAGAGAGAGACATTGAGAGAGAGAGAGAGAGAGAGAGAGAGACAGAGAAGTTAGGTCACATCTGCTCAAGCTGTTCATGCTGAATGCAGATGGATGGGTGGGGTGGGGGTGGAGGTCGTAATCTCTTTTAGCTGAAGACTTTTCCTTTTTCGTCCTTAGGCCAGATTCAGGCTAGCTGGAGACGGAACCACAACCCATCAGAACTCACTCTCATCACTACTGCTCTCTCTCTCTCTCTGTCACTCACACACACACACACACACACACACACACACACACACACACACACACACACACACACACACACCCACACACACACA
>JBBIGC010000242.1:0-29498 GCA_037576955.1 Lepidarchus adonis | reverse complement strand
ACACACACACACACACACACACACACACACACACAATAAAAATAAAAGTAGAAAAAAAAATAATAATAAATATATACAAATAAATGAAAAAATATAAAACTCAAAAGGAGGGAAGGGTAATGATGGTGTAGCGATCCCGGTTTAGGTGAGTGCAGCGCGCAGGGAAAACAGGGAACACCCGAGGATAGAACCCGGGACGCTAAATAATAAAGGAAAAGAAAACCTAATCTAATGAACTAAAAAACAAACAACCAAGGAAAGCCGGGGAAACCTTCAGAGTAAAAAGTCCTTTAAAGAATCAGCCCCGAAGCCAAAGCGAGCAGGCTTCTTGTAGTCTGCTCTGATGAGGGGCTGAGGGGCTGAGGAGCTTCACCTGTTTCCCAGGTGAGGCCTGATGAGGGACCGACACTCCCATCTAGTGGACAGGCAGGCAAGTGCCGGCTCCGGTCCCTACAGATGGGAATAAATAAAAAGACATATAGAAAGAAATAAACACTGCATCCACACAGGCCCTACACGCAGTCAGGCCTCCCTGGCGTGTGTTTTTGGTTGGGGGCTTATTCATGAAACCGCTGTGGTGGCTAGAAAAGTTTCAGTTTTCTCTTGATTTCTTGGCAATTCTTGTTCCTCTATTTTGATCTCATGTTCTCTTTTTCATCTTGCCTAACTCTGCCAGGCCCTGGTTCAGAGTTGCTGTGTGTGTAACTATCACTTATGTCCTCTTTTTATATTAATTTCATTTGCTGATCTTGTAAAATGAGTGATTTTGGGAAAGGAAAGGCTATAACATAAAAAGAATTATGTTTGTTCCTTTTATCATTTTGTTTTATAGATTCTGTAAATTGACTGCTTTTATGCTTGTTTTTTTAAATCATTTTGTTGTGTACGGTGTCCTTGAGTGTTTTGAAAGGCGCTTTTCAAATAAAATGCATTATTATTAATAATTATTAATAATTAATAATAATAATAATTATTATTATTATAACAAGCAAGACTTTGGACATTTACAAGAACTGGAAATGTGACATCCGCATATTGTGTGTGTGTGTGTGTGTGTGTGTGTGATGGGGGTTTGGTAGAATTGCACATAGTATTAGGTCAGTAACCCAGCTTTTGCACCAAGGTGCAGGTACATGAACGGTTTTATTAAGACACACAATACATGGAGGTAGGTAAGCAGCCTTTAAGGTACTATAGGAAAGTGAGAGCGAGTCCTTCTCTGTCCAAGAGTGTTCCTCTCAACCTTCTGGAGAAAAACAAAGATCAATTAACCTCCTTAACGTTCAGACAAGTGGTTTTTAAGATAATATAAATATATATGTTAGGAACCTATATTAATACCAAACTGGCAAATGACAAATACTATGGCAATACTGATTTAGATTATTGCAAAAGCTAACAAAGCTAAAGCGCTGTACCTTCGTAAGGCAAGGGTCTCATAGGTCAAATAAAGAAGCAAAATAAGCTCCTTAATTATCCTACACAGACAAGTTACTACAGACTCTCACATTGTTTAAGGTGGCCACTCTAAAAGAGAAGCTAACAAATGAGAATCTACATTTGCAATAGAAACAATGATGCTAATGGCCCTGTAGAAGGTAAAAGTCACCTTGTGACAACATTGTAATGACCTCCAGGTTGAGAGACTTGTTTGTCATTGACAGAAGGTGTTGACTTATGTGAGGAGAATTCCTTCAGTCCTGATGCATCTTTAGTTTGTGGTGGAAGTTACCATCCCAAGTAAGGAGTCGCGTTGCACTACTTTGTCTCAGTCTGCTGCGATCCAAACTTCCAATACTGCTGTTCTCCACAAGTGTTGCCGGAAGCAAATCTGTCCATTTTCACACTCTCTCCACACACACAGGAGTCCTTGTTGTCGAAGCACAGGTGTTGCATAATTGTCTATATTGGCTATAGGGCATCATCCATTTGATTGTATTATTATTATTATTATTATTATTATTATTATTATTATTATTATTATTATTATTATTATTAATGAATAAATGTGTTTATTCTGTAATAAGCCATAAAGAATATTGTATTTTACTGTTTATAAATATTATTTAAGTGAGTGAGTCCTCACAGCAGCTTAAATCTTGGTTTTACATAAATATTTTAATGTGAAAACGGTTAATGTAGTTAGTAAATTAATTAGTTTTTCATTAAATCTTAGTTTTGTTTACATTAATATACTAAAAAAGTAACAAACCTGGTTTTAAATAAGCGTAAATAAATAGTTTTGAATTGGGTTATTATCTTATGCTGCATTCCATGGTTCTTTGAACTCTGAGAAATATAACCTTCATATTTCCAGCTGAAAAATGTCACAGTCAGAATGGTTGTGTGCACAACAGTGAGAAAACTCCCTTCATTCAATTTTGTCATGAAACAATTATTGTTTTTTGTTGTGAAAGTGTATAACTGTTGATTCCATTCATAATAATTTGTGTGATTTTTTTTACTTTAAGATTTATTAATCAATATTTATCTTTTTATAAAAAATAGCACATTTATAAGGATCCTACAGAATATTGAGCTTGAACCTTATAAATATGCTTCCTTTACAGAAATGAATCCTGTTGCTTTGTGCAGTGTTTTATCTTGGGATATAATCTTATTTTCACAGAAATATTTGTTTAGTTTTGTATCTGTCCGTTATCACAATCCATTTTCACATTCTGAGTATCTCAGCAAAGTTTCTTCCTTTTAAAAAAGTGACCGGTTACTTATTTTCAGTAAAACTCTTTGGGAATTAAATTAAATTGTGTTAATCAATATGTAATCACCTTTTTTTTTTACATTTTGGTTCCTCTTTCAATCTCACTTCCTTTTATTCATCTTGCCCTCCCAGCCTCACTTTATCCTTTCCACATAATCTTCAGTCCTGCACCAGTAGAGGCCTAATGGTAAGAACCTTGGTCGTGAGATCAGAAGGTCACAGGTTCAAGTCCTAGCCTGTCCCACTACACTGCTCTGTGTGATGGGTAAAATGTAGGGGTCACATTTCATTGTGGTGAGTGTGTTCACAATGAAAAGCAGTCACAGCAAACTCATTTCTAGAACTTTTCATCTGCAGTTCTTTTTTAAAATAATTTTTTGTCATTGTGAACACACATAATCATACAACAAAATGTGACCTCTGCATCTAAAACATCACATGTGCCCATCTGGACCAGCAGGCAGCTATCAACAGCACCCAGGAGAGGGGGGGGGGTGTCTGGTGAGATGTTGATGTGTTAGCACCATGGTGTGTGCATTAGGATGTATGCATATACAGTACAGTACAGTTGGGCAAAAAAGTATTTGGCAGCCACCGATTCTGCAACTGTGAGACAGAATGTAAAAAAATCCAGGAAATCACATTTTATTATTTAATTCTGTAATGGTTCAGAAAATAAGTATTTAGCAGCTACAAACAAGCAAGAATTCTGGTCCTCACAGACCTTCTGTCCTCGTTTCCTGTATTAATGACACCTGTTTGAACTCGTTATCTGTTTAAAAGACACATGTTCCCACCTTCAAACAGTCAGACTCCAACCTTCACCATGGCAAAGACCAGAGAGCTGTTTAACGACACCAGGGACAAGATTGTACACCTGCAAAAGACTGGGATGAGCCAATCTACAATAAACAGCAGCTTGGTGAGAAGAGATCAACTGTTGGAGCAATTATTAGAAAATGGAATAAATACAAGATCACTGACAATCTCCCTCGACCTGTGGCTCAATGCAAGATCTCACTTCGTGGGTACAAATGATATTGAACAGTGAGGAAACAGCCCAGAACTACATAAGGGGGAACTGGTCAATGACCTGAAGACAGCTGGAACCACAGTAATAAAGGTTTCTTTGTTACACACTACGTTGTTTGTTCACTGAAGGCATCATTGAAGCATGGAGGAAGTTTGCGGCTGTTTACTGCAAATTAAGTTGGACATTTGATCATGATTGGGCAGATACTTGTCTATCATGCAATACCATCATATGATTGGTCCCAAATGTATTCTCCAGTAGGACAATGACCACAAACATACAGCCAATGACATTAAAGACTATCTTCAGTGTAAGGAAGAACAAGGAGTCTTGGAAGTGATGGTATGCCTCTCAGGCCACGATCTCAATATCATCAAGTCTGTCTGGGATTACATGAAGTGACAGAAGGATTTGAGGAAGCCTACAGCCACAGAAGATCTGTGGTTAGTTCTCCAGATGTTGTTTGGAACAACCTACCAGCAGTGTAGGTGCAAGGTGCAAGCACACATAGAATTAATGCTGAAGTAAAGGGTGTTCACAGCAAATATGGATTTGATTTAGATTTATCTCCTGTTCAGTCGCTTAGTTCATAGCATTTTTCACACCTGACAAACATTTACACAGTATCACATATATATTTTACTTACACACTTACATTTTATTTAAAAGTTATTTTCAAAGGACAGTTCACTCACACACACACACACAAGCACACGCACACGCACGCACGCACGCACACACACACACACACACACACACACACCTCACCCTCTCTTGTTGTCTTGTGGCTACTCCTGTTCCTCCTTGTTCATTTTACTTCCTCTTGGGATCTTAGCTGCAGTAATGTATGATCTTCCACTGCTCTACTTCTAACAATCCACTTCTACTCCATCCACTGCTTACTGTCTACTCTCACTGCATGTCATGTGCTCGGGTGGGTGGTGTAAGGAAGAGACCACAGCCAGGGCAGATTCCATAGGACAGTCTTTAATAAAAAAGGAAACATAAGAATAAAAAAAGGAAACAAAATGCAGGAAAAAACGTACTCGACTATACAAACAGACATAACCTCACAAAAATGCTCCAGCAACTGGGCACAAGAAACTTAAAAGGGGAAGCACTAATGGGGGAGACCAGGCACAGGTGGCCCACATTAGGGCAGGGCAAACAGGGGGACAACCAGTGGAAAACACAGAAAAGCATAGAGACAGACAGACAACCGGCAAACAGGGAGACGGGACAGATGGAAGTGGAAACTCTGACAGATTTTAAAAATACAATTTAAGTTTTTAAATGTAAAAATTACAATAAAGCTTAAAGAAAAACATATATGATGTAATAATTACAGGTTAATGTGTGCAATTCCTAATGGGCTGATGAAATCGTGAAAAGTTATTGCCGTCATAGGTGCTATTTTTTTTGTTTGGTTTTTTTTGTTTTGTTTGCCAGTCAGAGAATGCAACTTTTAGGTCCAATTCACAAACTCGTTTGCAAACTCAGAATCAAGGCTACTGAAAACAACTCACTTCCAGTAGAATTAGCCTGTGCACATCTGGCTGCTGCTTTCCATCGGTGTTTGTCTGCTGTTTTGTTCGAAGGTTTATTCTCTCAGTGTTTGACTTTTCTCTGTTTGGACTATATGGACATATGCAGCTGCTATTCCCTTCATTCTGGACTGGATTACAATCTTCTGTGCTAGTTTATGCTCAGTATGCTCAGTAGCACTGCTAATGAGATCCTCACTCACCCGACCTGTGTTGCTGGTCTCTGCCCACTAGCTCTGCCTCTCCCCGGCTCTGTGGGTCCTCCCCCTGCTCCCCTGCTCCCCCTGCTCCCATTATCAACATGCAGGTGAATGAATCTCCCCAATCTCTCTCCTATTCTGTTGCCAGTTTTCTCCAGGTTGTTCACTCCTCCAGTATTGTACGGGTTGGTACTGGGTTGGCAGAGATCTGGGTAATGCAGTACAGCTGCTGTGGTCAACCTGTAGAATTAGCTCGATTGACCTCAGACCCAAGTATGGTGAACAGTAGACTAGACTTTCCACGCTAGGGGGCAGGTCGTTCAGTGCCTTGGCTCCCAAACTCTGGAACTCTCTTCCACAATCTCTCCAGAACTGCTCTTCCCTGTGTTCCTTTAAATGTGGTCTAAAAACCTTTGTTTAATGGTTGACACTTTCTTCTGTTTATCTAGTCATTATTATCATTAATTATTACAATTTTCTTTTTTCTTTTTTCCCCTCCTATGTGTGTGTTTTCATTGTAAAGCGACCTTGGGTTTGTGAAAGGTGCTATATAAATATTACTTATTATTATTATTATTATTATTAGATGAAGAAATGCATACACCAGACACATTGCGCATTGTGGCGAGGGCGAGGGGTTAGGTTGGCGGCTTAACGAGGTAAATAACATGGGAGGAAAATCTGTTCTACAGCCTTTCATGGCGAGAGGAGCACAGGCTTATTATGTATATAAAGTCATTTTCATTGGCCTCTTTTTACCTCAGCTTACACCTGCTTCACCTTTAACTTGACAACAAAAAAACAGATCATGTGATACACCAGTCTAAGGTAGGCAAGGAGACACATACACACACAAATGCATTTTATTTTAAAGAAGAATGTAAATATAAATAGTGCTTAGGGTAGCACACACATGCACACACACACTCACACAATTTACTGAAAAGTTTAAAATTAATCTGATTCACATTCATCCATACAAAACTTGACCATATTAAGCAGCATGATGCATGCAATCAGATTTTACAACTGATCAAATAGTTTTGCAAACAGTTTGGCAGATTTACTTGTAAAACACTGACAGATTTGTTTGTAACTTTTTGAAAAGCACAATAAATCCCTTCCATTGTCGAGTCACTGTAATCTGAACATCTTTCCTGATAAGAGAATTCCTCAGGGATGCTCAGCCCAGTCAGAATTCTGCAGGGAGTTCGCCATTGCTTAAAAGAGCTAAAGAGAAATTTAAGGAAATTTGTGTTATTAAGAAAATAGCCCATCATATTATTCCCATAAGAAACACAAACAAGGTAGTAAAAAAATAATAAAATGTTTCCCTCAGAAATGATTCATGCCAATATGCATTAGCCTTTTTCTTGTGCCATTGTCTCAAATTTCCCAATATTCTGTGATACCAGAGCGCTGCTGCCCCCGGTGCTCCTTATTTAGTGCTGCCTCAGTTGTACTGCCAGATTTTTTGAGTAGACTACAGAGTGAAGTTACCTAAATAAAATTAAATATGGGTCTGGAAAAGAAAGCAGGTCTTAAACATTATCTTGGGCTGGTTAAATAGCCCTCAGTTTTAGTCTTAGCATGAATGTTAATAAAGTTGTAAGCTTGTTGTAATTGTTTTTATAAATCTATTAATATATATTTAAACTTGCCAGTGAAAGTAACCGTCGCAGCACAGCTTTTGTCCCTTAATTTCCTGCCATTAATGGATGTGTCAAATTATAAGGAGGCAGCTGGGACAAGCGAGAATGTCGGCAATATAAAGAATTTATTCTTTTTATTTTATTTTAATTTATTTTAGTTTTATCCATCCAACCATCAATCCACACATCTACCCTTCCATTCATCTTTACATACATACATCCAGCCAGCCATCCATACATCCATCGTTTGTTATTGTGGAAGAAGATGACACGTTCAGTGAAAAGTCATAGTATGGTAACTAGAGTTTGCCGTTCTGAATTCTCTTTGTATTTTAATCAGAAATGTAAGTCTGTCTTAAATAAAAACTCACCTCCGCTTGTGTCCACACTCTTATGACAGATGGCTCACCAGGCCCACTAGATAAAAAAAAATTACATTACAATTACGTAAAATTACATTTTCATATCTTTCAATGTCCTAATGTTCAACAAGCTTCACATGATCTACAGATTTACACTGACTGTGTAATTCCAGAACAGGAAATAAACAAATGGGAGTTAATAATTGTTCTGATTAGTCAGCCTTACCTGACTCAGTACTGACAACTAGTTCCATTTCAGAAACTGCAGCCTTCCAGGATTTATGTTCAGGGAAATCTATAGTCATAGTGTCACCATCCATAGCTACAGAAAGAGAAAAGACAATTATTATTATTATAGCAGATACAGACTGAATATAATAAATTTTTAAGGTTGTATAAATGACTTAATGTTCTTGCCTGTAACAACACCAACACTCCTGTGGGAGGCATCTCCCCAGCTGTATTTTGGAGAAGTAACAGAAGCTTTTACCCTGACACGGTCTCCAATGCTAAAGTTTCCTGTAACATGGACAGAGGAAATGCTCATTTAGTAAATAAATTAAGCACAATATTTCAAAGTCATGAGAGTTCATTTGCTATAAATGATAAACAAAAGCTTTACTGTATATTCTTGTGTGAGATCATTGCCGTTTAACAGGGTTAATTTAGCAAAAGACTAACACTGGGAACTAACCAATAGAAATATGTGAAGTACAGGGCTAAGGCATTGGAAAAAATAGTATGAACATAGACAAAAGCAAGTGACTAATTTACCAAGACACATGATAAAAACCCTGCACAACCTGACTGAGCTCAAGAAATGAGGACATGCTCCACCAATCAGCTGCAGTAAAGATGCATTTTCTGACACTATATACAGGCTTTCATACAACAATGCTGCTTCCCACTTTTAAGCAATGCACTTTTGTCCATTATAATAAATACAGAGACTGTCAAAATGTACTTATAATAATACAGTATATTTGAGACAAGTGTTTTCATAACTCCCAGTTTTTATTATTTTTTCTATTCCTACTGACCTGAGAAAAAGATCTGATTGGAATCAGCTGCAGAAACACCTGAATTTGAGAAAACTAGTCTAAGTGAATTGAAAATCATTGTAAATATCATGCAGACATGCACATCTGGCTGCAGATGTTATGAGTATGATCATCCTTGTCTGACTTGCAAAGAAAGTGCTGATTTAAACATTACTTCTACTATTTTATGTTTTTGTAGATTTCATATTTAAGTTATGATATTTCAGACATTTTATTTTAACTTTGCACTAGGGGTAGGTAACGCAGCACTAAACTGATACCACTATCTCATTATATTTTCATTAAAAAAGTGAAAAATTATGAAAATAAGCCATTAAAAAGTCGGGGGGGGGTTTGGCCACACAGTCCTGAGAGCTATTCAAACACAAACCCATGACCCAGAACAGTTATAATCCTGACCATCAAATACTAAACTATAGCAGTTAAGAACGATAGAAAACAGAATGAGAATTTTATTCACAAATGAAAATTTCAGTGAAAATGAACACACCAGTAATTGTAAGACTCACAGCCGAACCCCTGGAAAAATTTACAATGTTGTAAAAATGTCTTTACAATCTTCTGTAAATGTGCAAATATGAACTGTGAAGAATGTGAACACATCAGCTATAGCATCAGCATCACTAAAAGATATGAATAGGTCAGGAGCCTCTTGAAAAATAATTTAAATCTTAAGAACTGTTTTTCTGGTTGAATAAAGGTTGTTAGAAATAAAAGAATTGAAAGAAAATCAATTTAATGATCAATTAATCAATAAAATTTTTAAAGAATTAAATTTTGATTAAACATTGCAACAATGCTGCTCTCCCACCATGTTAGGGGACATACCATTTGTTACTAAATTAAAAAATGAAATTATTTAGATGTAATATTTGACTGAAGTTCTGTAATCAGTCCAAACTTTATTGTGTTGTGACTTTTATAGTCACTCTTACCAGAGTCTGATTCCACCAGTTCCATTTCAGAAACTAAGGCTGTCCAAGATTTTTTGCCAGGAAAATCAATGGTCACATTTTCACCACTAAGAGCTGCAGAGGGAGCGAAAGCAGTAATTACACATTTATTATGAATCATATGATTATTTAATAAGGAAATGAGGTTTATACAATTTTCACAGTTGCATCCACCTCAGCTGAGGTGGACCTCATTCCTGAGCCTCATAATGTTTTTAAAACCTTTAGCGAAGTGTTAGCAAACATTATGTAAAATGCTAATAACAGCCTAATAGGACAGAAATATGGAAATAAATAAATGTAAATAATCTTTATCTTGAAGATTAAATCTGTGAACCACTGTTTGTAACAAACCTAAAAAAAAAAAACATTATATTCATCACAATTAGAATAAAAATAAAGCTTTTAAAGGTCATGCAAGTAAAACATTTTTTAACTTGTATGTTTCAGTTGAGTTCAGGTCAATGAAGTAACCTTGTCTGTAAAGACTTGTTGTTAAATGTAAGTTTTCTGCTATTGTGCCAGGCCTACTCTACTGAGAGCAGAAGTGTAAATCAGTCAAATATATCTTTTAGCAGCAATCAGTTATGATTTATGGACAAAAATTTGATATGTAACTATTAGAGCAATTACAAAGTGACGTTCACATACTGCAGGTAGCTGAGCTTTCTTCAGAAGTTTATGCTAATAACATTAAAGTACTTTCAGCTTCCCTCAGCTGCAACTAAAACTGCAAATTGCAATCCCAATTGGACTTTTCAGCCATAATCTTGAAATACAGTGGTCATGTGAAATATCAGATGGACAAATGACTCTTAATATTCTTACCTGTAATCACACCAACACTCTTATTAGAGATTTCTCTCCACCCGTATTGTGGCATAATGACAGAGGCTTTCACCCTAACCTGGTCTCCAACCCTGAAGGTTTCTGTAACAAGGATAAGTAGTGCTGATTTCAGTAAAGAAGCAAATTTCCTAATATTTAAGATAAATGAGGAATACTTTTTACCTTTTAATAACTTCCTTATAAGACTTTAAGCCCTGTATGTTTGTCACTTCATGTAAAGACCACTTGACTTATCTTATATTTTGAGATTTATGAACATCCTTCTCAACAGGACAGCAAAATGTAAATAAATAAATGAATAAATGCCTAAATAAATACATTAATTAATTCTCCACACACTTCTCTCATGCTTTAAATCATGTTAAAATAATAAGGATTTTTTTTTGTGTGACTTATGACATTGGATGACATGCTGGAAATTATTGAAATTAGCAAAGTATAGCCAGTAATTAGGTTTCAATACAGGGCGTCCTCGAGTTACATCAGGGTTCTGTTCCTCTGAGAGTGATGTAACTCGAATTTTGACGTAAGTTGGAACTCATGCATGTAATGATGCAGCAGAGGCTTTATTAACAGCGGCAACATACATGAACATTTTCTTATTACAGTAAAGCATTTAGGAAACGTTGCTCCAGATAGAAATTATCTTTTTAATGCTTCAACATGCATCACAGCAGTAAATGCATTGGAGAGGAGACTTGTGGCAAAACCACACTGACGTTGCCTTAACACAGTGCACTATTAACCCCCCATCTCACCCACCAACACGACTCTTATTCAACACTAACGGTAAATTAAACAAACATCTCCGCAAAAACAGCAACAAACAGCCAGAAAGTGAATTAGCAGAGCAAACAGAGCCCCCTCTTTCTCCCGTCCCTGCACACGCGCAACACATGCTCGTCCCATGACTCTTGTGTATTACCGTAAACCATTTAGTAGGCATTCAACTGTATTCTACTATCGTAAATGACAGTAAATACACTATTTTTTAATGTTAAAATCTGATTAAAGTTTTTATATTTTTTTATATACATTTATATCATCAGCATTCTATCACCAGCTGCATCATTTTAATGACGTCATGCTATTAGTCAGTCTTACCCGAGTCAGCACTGGGAGCCAGCTCCATTTCAGAAGTTGCAGCCATCCAGGATTTATGTTCAGGAAAATCTACAGTCATACTTTCACCATTAACAGCTACAGGAAAAGAAAATACACAATTTACTATGTAGAGTTGTTACTGATGTATTGGCATCACTATGATTCCATAACTGAGAACTGTAAATCATTTCAATTGTTCAAATATCGTTGAAAAATATCGTACCTGTGACCACACCAACACTTTGGCGAGAGGCTTGTCCCCACTCATATTTTGGAGAACTAACAGAGGCTTTCACCCTGACCCTGTCTCCAACCCTGAAGTGTTCTATAACATGGGGAGAGGAAATAATGATTTCATTAAGAAGACACATAATATTACACATTTCACATAATCATGAGAGGCAAAAGTGAAATATTAAATATTTAACATAATTAACATTTAACATAAACGACAGCTGCTGAATATAGAAATTCCTTCAGGAGAATTAGAGGACACACCCTCTGAAGAAACCAAAACGTATAAATAAAAGCATTAAACCTGTAACTTTCAAGAACTCAGTGTCTGATCCAGAATACCATTGAGAAAATAAAGAGGTTCATTTTTATTTTTATCTCAGTTGGCTTATGAAATAGGTGCAGATTTAAATAAAGTACTATTTTCTTTATGCTACATAAAATCTCATCTCAATGGGAACTCAAATTTCCTGGTCTCCAACCAAAGAAAACACACCTCAATGTCAAATTTCTCACTTGGTAACTAGGGAATGACTTTTCTACCTGAAGTTCCTCTAACTTCCACATTTTTATATAATCTCCAACATGGCTTATAAATGATAAACTGAATGTAAAATAGTAGTTGTGTGTTTCAGAAATGAGCAAACCACTCTGTATCAGGCTGCATGTAACCCTGAAGCATAATTCTTGGACCAGGCTATGAATGAAGTACGGTGTGTACTGCTGATAAGTTACAGCTTAAATATAATTATATTTGTTAGTTATTTTATCCAATTATTATGTATGATTGTGTAAACTCAGGGTTGAAGAGCACAGCTTTTTTTTTTGTATTCTCTGTGAATAGTCCAACAGAAAACCAGGAGACAGCCATACTTTACCTTCAGCATTGAAGGTTGTAACTGCCAATTATAAGTCCCAACTTCCCACTTCGGCTGTCCATCAAATGTAGGATATTCCTGGAGGTGCTACTGTGGATAACCAGGCTGAGCTACATTTGTGGTTTAACCAACAGTGCTCTGATCATGTTTTGCATCGTTCATTTTGATAGATTCTATAAAACAGCTTAACATGTTACTGTATGTCAGTGGTCTCCAGCATGTCATTACAGTAGGTCACTGCCTCTTTCTGAAGAGCAGAATTTGGTATCAATGTCATACCAAGTAAATTCAGGGCCAGTATCTCCAAAATAAATACTGATATATATACATTATGGATGGACCATAAATCACTGAAAATATGCATAATGTTCATTTGTATTTGAATTATTTGAGAGAGTTTTCAGCAAGAAATATGGCTTAAAAACTACACAATCAGACAGGAGGACAATGTTTTATGTACCAAAAGTTATGTGTTAAAGAATTATATGAGTAATTATGAGCTATTGTGAGGGGAAGTTTGATGTTTGGCAAGACACCCTTGTTACTTAATACCTGACTAAAATTCACTAATTCTATAACCTCTTCAGTCATTATCACAGGGTCACCAAAATAATCAAAATAGTTTTACCCAAGTCAGCACTGGGAGCCAGTTCCATTTCAGAAGTTGCAGCCTTCCAAGATTTATGTTTAGGAAAATCTACAGTCATACTTTCACCATCGATAGCTACAGGAGGAGAAAAAAGACACAGTTTACTGTATAGTTAATACTGATGCAGTGTAATTGTTAAAATTCCTAAATTGACAACTCTGAGTCACAGTTCAACTTTTCCAATTGTATAAATAACAGTATTTTCATACCTGTAACTACACCAACACTCTGGCGAGAGGCTCGTCCCCATTCGTATTTTGGAGTAGTAATGGAGGTTTTTACTCTGACTCGGTCACCAACCCTGAACCTTTCTATAGCATGAAGAGGAATGATAATAATAATATCTTGTTACACTTGTTACATAGTACTTGTCATGCTTTTTTAGTTGCTTTGTTTTTAGGATCTTTTTTAATTTCATCTCTCAGTGATTGTAGTACCAACATATTTTTCATTGCTTCGATTATTTCTGTCTGTCTGTCTGTCTGTCTGTCTGTCTGTCTGTCTGTCTGTCTGTCTGTTTCTATCTAGGGGGTCCTTGAGTTACGTCAGGGTCCCGTGCCTCCTAGTGTGAAGTCAGTTGAATTTTGACACTGACATAAGTGTCTATGTAACTCAAATGGAGCACAGAGTAATGAAAAGAGGAAAGAATGAGGAAAAGGAGGAGAGCAAGAGAAAAGTGCAGTAAGGTGAGAGTGGCGATTTCTTCACTTTGCTGGAAGATGTGACGTAACGACAAATTTTCATAAGTCGAAGACACCTGTATAGCGCTCTTTTCCTTGTCTCAGTATTATTCCCTTTATCTCAGTCAGTTTGACTTTTTACTGTATTTTTTCAACCATGGTGTTGTGATCTTTGTTCTTGGTTAATCTGGTCTTTGTCCTTGTTTTGGTTTATAGTCTGGTTCAGCTTAGTCTCATTGTTTTTCTTGTCCATATCTGTCTATTCTAGTTTGGTGATAGTTTTTTGTTTCCTTGTCATGTCCTTTTGTGGAATGGTTTTATCCTTATGCTTTGTTTCTGCCTTTGCTACGTTATATGTAGAGTTGTGTTTGTAGATTCTTAGTCTTGTTCCTAGTATGGTTTTGGTCCTGCTTTGTTTGGTTCCTTGTTCTAAGTCCTGCCCTGTCTGTCCTTGGGTGTTCATTTGTCGACCCAGGAGTGGCTCCTTGGAGAGGGGTCTATTGTCATGTTTGTTTCTTGTGCTTTGTTTTGTCACTTCTTTTTCTTTCACTTGAACATTATTTGTTAATCCTCATAGTATGCATGAGTATGCTCATACCATATTTATAGCTGGTCATAATGTCAAACACCACCAAGTTTAAATAATATACCAACATGATATGCTTTGAAACAATTCTAAAATCATTCATGCATGCTAACAGGTGACTACAGAGAATTTGTAATTTGTTAGCCTTCTTGGTAAAATAATAACCAAGAAAATAATTACACATTGGACAGCAAACACATCTTAGCTGATCAGCCATATTCTAGGTGAGGGGATATTTGTGCAAGTTTTTATATTAAAAAAAACTAAAGTTAATACCTTTCTAAAATCCTCTAACCTGTTCAGTTATTTAAAATAATCAAAATAGTTTTACCCAAGTCAGCACTGGGAGCCAGTTCCATTTCAGAAGTTGCAGCCTTCCAAGATTTATGTTTAGGAAAATCTACAGTCATACTTTCACCATCGATAGCTACAGGAGGAGAAAAAAGACACAGTTTACTGTATAGTTAATACTGATGCAGTGTAATTGTTAAAATTCCTAAATTGACAACTCTGAGTCACAGTTCAACTTTTCCAATTGTATAAATAACAGTATTTTCATACCTGTAACAACACCAACACTCTGGCGAGAGGCTCGTCCCCATTCGTATTTTGGAGTAGTAATGGAGGTTTTCACTCTGACCCGGTCACCAACCCTGAACCTTTCTATAGCATGGAGAGAGGAAATAATGATTTCATTAAGGAGATAAATATCACAATCACAATATTTAAAATAATCATGGGAGATGTTATATTTATTTAACTACTTAGAAAATTTAGCAAAGGATTCCACTTTTTTCTGTTTGACATGTGGTGTAAAAACCTAAAGCAATGCACACAGCCATTAATGTCTAAAATGCTGCCAACAAGTGAGTACACCCCAAACTGAAAATGTCCAAATAGTGCTCAAAGTGTCTATTTTGTGTGTCCTCAGTTTCTTTAGCAATACAGTGGTGGTCTTGGAGGTGTGTTTGGTGTCGTTATCATGTTGGAATACTGCCCTGCAGCCCAGTTTCTGAAGGGAGGGGATCATGCTCTGCTTCAGTGTGTCACAGTACATGTTGGCATTCATGGGTCCCTCAATGAACTGTTGCCCTGTTAAACTGTTGTATGGTCTTGGCCACTGAGCCGCAGCTCAGTTTCAGGGTGTTGGCATCTTCTTGTAGTCTAGGCATCTTTATGTAGAGCAACAAATATTTTTTTCAGATCCGCAGAGTTCTTTGCCATGAGGTGCCATGCTGAACTTCCAGTGACCAGTATGAGAGAGTTTGACAGCTATAACACCAAATGTAACTCACCATTTACACCTGAGACTTTGTAACACTGAGTCAAATGACACTTTGTGACAAATTGTTTCACATTATTAAGCCACTCCTAAAAACTAAAAAACTAAATAATATACTACAAAAGTAGTTCTCAGACTAATTTCTTTTTGTCATAGAAACTTCCAGACTGAAAAAGGTTGTTTTTTGCAGATATTTCTCAGATAATTTATTGTATGGCAGCCTCCAATGAACATAGAAGGCAGGGGTAGAACAGCATTGTCACATTTCAGCATTTTAAAAAGATTTTATTGCCACATATCAGTTTTGTTGCCTGGCTTTTGCTCGTAGACGTCATCACTCACACAAGGACATTAAATCAAGAGATAATGAAATTATATAAAAGCAATTGTATTTATTTTTTAACTTAACTGATACAAATTCACAAATACAGATATACAGTAATTAAATATTTTACCCTTACTATTTTTTGTTTATTCATTTAATTTTTTGGTAATAGTTGTGTTTACTTATCAGAAGTAGCCAGGAAAAAAAATTCAGCTTGACATTCAGTCTCCATAACAGTCGGCATCAGAACCTCTCTCGTTAGATCACTGCAACAATGTTGGATTAAAATGTTGTCATTATAATGTCATTATCCTAAGTCAGTCTTACCTGAGTCAACACTAGGAGCCAGTTCCATTTCTGAAGTTGAAGCCATCCAGGATTTATGTTCAGGAAAATCTATAGTCATACTTTCACCATTAACAGCTGCAGAGACAAATGAAAACATATCACTACTTTACTATAACTGATATGATTATTTAATAATGATCAGGAACAGTTCATCTTTTCCCATTGTATACATGACAGTAAATCTTCCTACCAGTGACCACACCAACACTCTGGCGAGAGGCTCTTCCCCACTTATATTTTGGAATAGTAACGGAGTCTTTCACCCTGACACGGTCACCAACCCTAAAGTGTTCTGAGAGGAAATAATGAACAAACAATGTCATATACATTTACAGCATTAATCCGATGCTCTTGTCCAGTGAGAATGACGTTTTCCAGTCTCCCTGGAGCAACTTGGGGTTATGGACCTTGTTCAAGGGCCCAGTGTCCTGCCAGTGAGCTACATGTGTGAATTTGAAACTACTGTCTTTTGTTACTTCTGATCCCAAGGCCAAGGTCCTTTCATGGTTCCCTCAATGAACTGCAGCCATGTTAAACCACTGTATGGTCTTGGCCACTGTGCTGCATCTCAGTTTCAGGGTGTTGGCATCTTCTTATAGTCTAGGCCATCTTTATGTAGAGCAACAATTCTTTTTTTTATCAGATCCTCAGAGTTCTTTGCCATGAGGTGCCATGCTGAACTTCCAGTGACCAGTATGAGAGAGTTTGAGAGCTAGAACACCACATTTAACACACCTGCTCACCATTCACACCTGAGCCCTTGTAACACTAATGAGTCACATGACACTGGGGAGGAAAAATTGTTTAACATTGTTGAAGCCACTCCTTAGAAAAAAAAACTTGAACTGGGACTTGAACCTAAAACCTTCTGATCCCAAGGCCCTAACAACTAGGGCACCACTGCCACCGTGCCGTGCCATGCATTTGTATTCATCCTCCTGAGTCAATACCCTAATTACAGCTGTGAGTCTTTTCCGGGTATGTCTCAGCCAGCTATGCACATCTACAGATTGCAATTTTAGCCCATTATTTTTTGTAAAATAGCTCTTGCTCAGTCAAGTTGTATAGAAAGTGTTATGAACTGGAATTTTCAAGCCTTTCCACAGATTCTCTGTAGGATTTAGGTCTGGACTTTGACTGGGCCATTCTAATATAAATGTCTCAAGTATATTGCACCAACTAACTGTTGTTTGTTGCCTGGCCTTTAGCTCCAGCCACCTTCCCATTAACTCTGACCAGCTTCCCTGGTCCTGCTGAAGAAAAGCATGCCCACAGCATGATGCTGACACCACCATGTTGGTGATGGTGTGTTCAGGTTGATGCTCAGTGTTAGGTTTCTTCCATGTTTGCTGTGGCCCCTTGTAGACAGATTCTCCCATCTGAGCTGTGGATCTCTGCAGTCCCTCCAACATTACCATGGACCTCTTGGCTGCTTCTCTGATTAAAGCTCTCCTTGCTCTGCCTGTGAATTTAGGAGGACAGCCATGTCTTGGTAGGTCTGCAGTTGTGCCATACTCTTTCCATTTTCGGATGAGGGACTGAACAGTGCTCCATGAGATATTCAAAGCTGTTGATGTTTTTATAACGTTACTTTATCGCTCAACTGTCTGGTGTGCTCCTTGGTCTTCATGATGGTGCTTGTTCGAAGTTCTCCAACAAATCTCTGAGGCATTCACAGAAAATCTGTATTTATACTGAGACAGGTGGATTAATTAGGTGATGTCAGGTGGCCATTGGTTGAATACAAATGCATGCCATGCTTTTTATTTTGTTGTGCACCAGTTCTTGAGTCTGATGTTCGCATCAAATTCAAAATTTGTTTATATTTGCACAATACAATCAAGTTCATCACCCAATGCAGTGTGAGCCAATATCTTTTGACCTTTGTTAATATTACAAATAAATGGAAAGTTATGTACAATGCTAACAGGTACCCAACAATCTTGGCTGGTTAACTGTATTCAGAGTAAGAGTTATCGATAAATACTGAATTTGGTTAAATCGTCATTTAATATCTAACTGAGGACTAAATACTCCATAAAAAGCCCAAGTCATTATCACTGTCAACAACAGTCAGTCTTACCTAAGTCCGCACTGGGAGCCAATTCCATTTCAGAAACTGCAGCAGTCCAGGATTTATGATCAGGAAAGTCTACAGTCATACTTTCACCATTAACACCTTATTGGAGAGAAAATGGCAGTGTTTATTTAATTACAAGTCTTAATCTACTCTGTAAAGTACTTAAAAAAAATTACATCCTTTCAAAGTTACATAAATGAGTGTATAAATGATGTAATGACATTCTTACGTGTAACCACACCAACACTACTGTGCGAGGCACTTCCCCATCCATGTTTTGGAGTGGTAACAGAGGCTTTCACCCTGACCCGGTCTCCTACCCTGAAACTCTCTGTAACATGGAGATAAGAAGTTCTCATTTAAAGAACAAAAACAATATCAAAAATGTGAAATAATGAAAAGAATTAATTTTGCTATCTAAGCAGTTACCCCAAAATATTCTATTAAGTAGCTTTTTTGCCAGCTTCTCTGAGTGTGGCTGTGCCTTAATCTTATATTGTATTCATGTATAGATACTCATTTTAAAGAGCACAAAAAACAAAAATCAAGTTATACTTCCTTTAATCAATATGATAGTAATATAATAATTATAATAATTCAGACAATACATGTATTTATTACAGATTTATTAACAAAATATAAATATCTTTAGCAGGAAATTATCAATAAAAAATCTATGATCTATGGTCAAATCTTTTCTGCATTGTAGAGAAGGAAAAGCACAGGAGCTGTGTATTTACACTGAATGAATATCAAACAGAACTAGGTAATCATTCAGACATGCAGTTTGTATGCCATCAGGTGACTATATTTACTTGCTAGACTTATAACTAAATGCATAAAATAAATCAATTTCAGAATCTAAACACATATTGGCTGATCAGCTGCATTCAGGGAAAGGGAATAAGTGAAAAAAAATCACTATAATGACAGACTAAAGCCCAAATATATATATATTATCATTATCAATGTGTCTTACCTGAGTCAACACTGGGAGCCAGTTCCATTTCTGAAGCCACAGCTCGCCAAGATTTATGCTCAGGAAAATCTACAGTCATACTTTCATTACCAACAGCTACAGAAGGAAATAAAGACACTAGTTACTATATACTGTAAAGTCAATACAGAAAACAGTGTTGGTGTACTGTCAGTGTAGCTGACATGATTTCTTTATGAAAACTGTGAGTCACACCTGTAACTACACCAACACTCTGACGAGAGGCTCCTCCCCATTCATATTTTGGAGTACTAACAGAGGCTTTCACCCTCACCCGGTCTCCAATCCTGAAATTTCCTTTAACACAGAAAAAAGGAAGTAATATTTGAAGAAACAAATATCACAACATTACAGTCCAGATCATTTGTTATTGAAGCAGTTAAAATATAACTTGATGTTTGTTGTAAAGACCCTCTGGAACAGAAATGATCTTATGAGAATTATCAGACATACCTTGTGAAGAAATCAGAATATTATGTGATTATGATTTTAAAAGAGTAAACATGGTTGTTTGACAATAAATGGCTTCAGCTAAACACTAACCATGAGTGAAAGAAAGGTTTTTGTGTTATCATTTATAATTTAATGGCCGGTCTATACTTCCACCCTTCACTCTTAACTGTTTTTTTAACAGCTGCTGAATAATAAGGTTCAGCATGTGGTCATACAATTGTCATGAAAAGGAAAAAGTTACACCCATTTTAAGTTGAATATAAATGCATGCCACGCTTTCCATCATGTTTGAGTCTTTGTCCACTTCACAATTATGAAATATTTTGTGTTTGTGTAACAAAAAAATCCCCCAAAATACACATTAAAATGTGTGGTTGTTACATGACAAACTGTGGAGTGTAAGGGGTATAAATATTTGATCAAAACACTGTACATCATGTTATGCTCTTATTAATAGTTCACCTGCTTATTGTAAAATATTTCAAACTTAAATATTCTATATATTTTCACCCTTATTTTGTTGTGCACCAGTTCTTGAGTCTGATGTTCGCATCAAATTCAAAATTTGTTTATATTTGCACAATACAATCAAGTTCATCACCCAATGCAGTGTGAGCCAATATCTTTTGACCTTTGTTAATATTACAAATAAATGGAAAGTTATGTACAATGCTAACAGGTACCCAACAATCTTGGCTGGTTAACTGTATTCAGAGTAAGAGTTATCGATAAATACTGAATTTGGTTAAATCGTCATTTAATATCTAACTGAGGACTAAATACTCCATAAAAAGCCCAAGTCATTATCACTGTCAACAACAGTCAGTCTTACCTAAGTCCGCACTGGGAGCCAATTCCATTTCAGAAACTGCAGCAGTCCAGGATTTATGATCAGGAAAGTCTACAGTCATACTTTCACCATTAACACCTTATTGGAGAGAAAATGGCAGTGTTTATTTAATTACAAGTCTTAATCTACTCTGTAAAGTACTTAAAAAAAATTACATCCTTTCAAAGTTACATAAATGAGTGTATAAATGATGTAATGACATTCTTACGTGTAACCACACCAACACTACTGTGCGAGGCACTTCCCCATCCATGTTTTGGAGTGGTAACAGAGGCTTTCACCCTGACCCGGTCTCCTACCCTGAAACTCTCTGTAACATGGAGATAAGAAGTTCTCATTTAAAGAACAAAAACAATATCAAAAATGTGAAATAATGAAAAGAATTAATTTTGCTATCTAAGCAGTTACCCCAAAATATTCTATTAAGTAGCTTTTTTGCCAGCTTCTCTGAGTGTGGCTGTGCCTTAATCTTATATTGTATTCATGTATAGATACTCATTTTAAAGAGCACAAAAAACAAAAATCAAGTTATACTTCCTTTAATCAATATGATAGTAATATAATAATTATAATAATTCAGACAATACATGTATTTATTACAGATTTATTAACAAAATATAAATATCTTTAGCAGGAAATTATCAATAAAAAATCTATGATCTATGGTCAAATCTTTTCTGCATTGTAGAGAAGGAAAAGCACAGGAGCTGTGTATTTACACTGAATGAATATCAAACAGAACTAGGTAATCATTCAGACATGCAGTTTGTATGCCATCAGGTGACTATATTTACTTGCTAGACTTATAACTAAATGCATAAAATAAATCAATTTCAGAATCTAAACACATATTGGCTGATCAGCTGCATTCAGGGAAAGGGAATAAGTGAAAAAAAATCACTATAATGACAGACTAAAGCCCAAATATATATATATTATCATTATCAATGTGTCTTACCTGAGTCAACACTGGGAGCCAGTTCCATTTCTGAAGCCACAGCTCGCCAAGATTTATGCTCAGGAAAATCTACAGTCATACTTTCATTACCAACAGCTACAGAAGGAAATAAAGACACTAGTTACTATATACTGTAAAGTCAATACAGAAAACAGTGTTGGTGTACTGTCAGTGTAGCTGACATGATTTCTTTATGAAAACTGTGAGTCACACCTGTAACTACACCAACACTCTGACGAGAGGCTCCTCCCCATTCATATTTTGGAGTACTAACAGAGGCTTTCACCCTCACCCGGTCTCCAATCCTGAAATTTCCTTTAACACAGAAAAAAGGAAGTAATATTTGAAGAAACAAATATCACAACATTACAGTCCAGATCATTTGTTATTGAAGCAGTTAAAATATAACTTGATGTTTGTTGTAAAGACCCTCTGGAACAGAAATGATCTTATGAGAATTATCAGACATACCTTGTGAAGAAATCAGAATATTATGTGATTATGATTTTAAAAGAGTAAACATGGTTGTTTGACAATAAATGGCTTCAGCTAAACACTAACCATGAGTGAAAGAAAGGTTTTTGTGTTATCATTTATAATTTAATGGCCGGTCTATACTTCCACCCTTCACTCTTAACTGTTTTTTTAACAGCTGCTGAATAATAAGGTTCAGCATGTGGTCATACAATTGTCATGAAAAGGAAAAAGTTACACCCATTTTAAGTGTAGATGAGGTGCAGGACAGTGATTCATTAAACTCAGCACTGGGTTGAAGGACTAGGGCCTGCATAAGTTAAGTGTAATCCACTCAGAAGTGTAAAACAGTGTGTATACATACATATAGATTTGATAGACAACAGACTTTCCCCCCAGCATTAAAAACCTGGTGAACTTACAGAATTCCTGCTGCAATGGAAATCAATGAAGGTTAATGTAAACAATTCTCACAGGTGTCCCAACTACTGCTGGTGACCTACAAACCCCCCAGGCAGAGCTGGAACACATTGTTTCTACATCTTCTGATCTATTATCACAGTACTGTAGAGCAGGAAGTAGTACTGTATATGGAGATCACAAAAGGCTGGAAAAAGAGACAGACAGCGAGATCATGAGTAGAACTCGCCGGTAGATTCAGTAGCAGCTCAGTCTACAGACGTTAGCTCCATTCAGCTGGTTTAGGATGAACTGGATTGAAGGGGATAAAAGTAAAACACTAATTGTCCTGACCCAGTGGGCAGGTCTGTGGGTGGGTTTTGGGCAGGTAATGTGTTAAGGTTATTCACAGTTACAGAACTGCTTAAATTATAAGTAAACCATTTAAATGTAGTTTAGGTTTTCTTCTAAAGTTTTGCAATTCTGTCAAGGGGCTAATGTGGCTAGCAAGTAACCAGTACTTGTTATGCAGTGCATAAATATAAATTTTTATTGATACACAGTTTTGGAAACCAGATAAGCATCTCAATTTGAAATGAATACAGAAATTCATGGTTAGGTCACCCCCCCCCCCTTTTTTTTAAAGTGACAGTAAATATAATAAAATTCTCAAACAGAGCCTCAGGTGTGTGACTGTCTCCCTCTGGTGGACTGACAGAGGAATGGCCCCAGGGCATTACAGACGTAGGTGCTTATTTAAACGGGTTTTGACTTATGTTGAAATTCGGCTCACTCTGCACCTGGAGGACCCCTGTATGCAGTACGATGCGGCTTGTTCTTGTAACAAAGGGTAAAACAACATAACTCAGACACTGATCTAATCTAATTGGTTGCGTATCATATTACTCTTACCTAAATCCGCACTGGGTGCTAGTTCCATTTCAGAAACTACAGCAGACCAAGATTTATGATCTGGAAAATCTACAGTCATACTTTCACCATCAATACCTTAAATAGGAGAGAAAAAGCATTTATTACATAGAGCAGATACAGATTTGTTCTAATTAAACTGAATAGAACTTCTAGTTCTATAAACATTTCTTACGTGTAACCACGCCAACACTTCTGTGCGAGGCACTTCCCCATCCGTGTTTTGGAGCAGTGACAGAGGCTTTCACCCTGACCCGGTCTCCAACCCTGAAGTGTTCTATAATATGTATATAAAGTTTTCTTACAAATAAAAAAACTGTCAAAATATTACAGATAATATTGGTGATAAGTAAACAACTACCCTAAAATGACATCACTAATAACATTCATATTTCTCATTTAAGATGAGAAGATAATAATCCTTTATAGTCTCACAAGTGAGAAATTCACATTAAGTCATCCTTTTCTTTGTGGCTTTGTGGTTTCCATGGAGATACCTTTATTTTTATCACACATTAATAGACAGTCATTCGATAGATAGACAGACAGACAGACAGACAGTCATTCGATAGATAGACAGACAGGCAGACAGTCATTCGATAGATAGACAGACAGACAGACAGACAGTCATTCGATAGATAGATAGACAGACAGACAGACAGACAGTCATTCGATAGATAGACAGACATTCGACAGACAGACAGACAGACAGATAGATATGTAGATAGATGGATGGATGGATGGATGGACCAATTGATAGACACATACATGTAGACAGATATACAGATAGACGGATAGATAGACACGTAGACAGGTTGACAAATAGACACGTAGACAGATACGTAGACACGTAGACAGATAGATACGTTGATAGATACGTAAACACGTAGACAGATAGACACGTAGATAGATAGGTAGACACGTAGACAGATAGATATGTAGATAGATAGGTAGACACGTAGACATATGCGTAGATAGATACATAGACACGTAGACAGATAGATACGTAGATAGGTAGACACGTAGACAGATAGATACATAGATAGATAGACACGTAGACAGATAGATACGTAGATAGGTAGACACGTAGACAGATGCGTAGATAGATACATAGACACGTAGACAGATAGATACGTAGATAGATAGGTAGACACGTAGACAGATAGATACGTAGATAGGAAGACACGTAGACAGATAGATACGTGGATAGATAGGTAGACACGTAGACAGATGCGTAGATAGATACATAGACACGTAGACAGATAGAGACGTAGATAGATATGTAGACACTTAGACAGATAGAACTATGAATATGTATTATGTATCTTTCACTAAAATGTAAACAGTATAAACCTATAGCAAATTATTGACCTATGTATCAGTTATTGATATCTTTGTTTAACAATAATAAAAGTATGTATTTGTTGATTCTTGATCATCAGAATAGTCTTTCTTACCCAAGTCAGCACTGGGAGCCAGTTCCATCTCAGAAGTTGCAGCCTTCCAGGATTTATGTTCAGGAAAATCTACAGTCATACTTTCACCATCGATAGCTACAGCAACAGAGAAGAAGGATTATTTTCTATGAATACAGAGAGCTGATACAGATATACTTTAACACTGCTTGCAGATGCTCTTATTGAAACAGCTCATAATTACATTTACATTTACAGCATTTAGCAGACGCTCTTATCCAGAGCGACGTACATGGTGAGCAGTTGGGGGTTAGGTGCCTTGCTCAAGGGCACTTCAGCCTGCTGTCCGGTTCTGAGATTCGAACCTGGGACCCTTCGGTCACAAACCATTAGGCTATGGCTGCCCCAATTGAATAATTGAATGATATTACAGTATAGACATTGTGCTATTAGTATTAAAAATAATTGCACAAGGATTATTATTGGTGCAAATCACATCTATGAAGAACAGTTATTATCCACTAGTCTACACCGCCATGTGCTGATATGATTTCTTAATGAAATATTGAGTGAACATTTTTTTTAATTGTGTAAAAGCCTCTTGCCTGTAACCACACCGACACTCTGGCGAGAGGCACTTCCCCAATGATATTTTGGGGTAGTAATATTGGCCTTCACCCTGACCCGGTCTCCAACCCTGAAAGATTCTGTAACATGGAGAGAGGAATTGGTGATTGTTATTAATGAAACAAAAATATGAATAGTTCAGATAATCATGTGAGCATCTAATTGTGTAAATAACTTTAACAGGAATATTAGCTCTGCTTTCTGTCCCATTTTACACTGCATGCTGTACATTCACAGTTGAATGTAGGGAAGTGTGTTAACTCACTAAACAGGTTCTAGTCCAGGTTTTATGCTTGATTGTTTCCTGTACCTGGAAGTCGCTTTGGACAAAAGCGTCAGCCAAATGAATAAATGTAAATGTAAAATGTAGTCCAATCAGCTGCACTATAGCAAGAGGGATATTATCTTATCTCTCATTGATAAAGACTTTAGTTTTGAAGTGAAAGGTGTTTTATACTCTGAACATTATTAATCAACCAAGAAATATTTAGTGTTTTCTTCATTAGTGCACAATTCATAACATAACTGTCATTTGCTTTAGATAATTTGAAAATACATTTGCTTACATGGTTTATATCATTAAATGACATGGTTAACTGTAGAAACAGACATAATGAGCAAAATATAATTTTCCACAAACATATTACTACTGTTTTTGCAGTATGCGTTTATCAATTACAGACAAAAACAAACTGTCAAAGAATGTGAGAATACAGTTAAACAAATAAATGTTTTTCAATTACTTACAAAGATAAATTAATTGAGACAAGTGTAACTATTCAGACTCGCAGTTTGCAGAATGCTAACAATTGAATCAGAGTGCTAGACTTATCAAAGCCGATCAACTACATTCAGATTAAGTGAAATCAGAATCAGAATCAGAATCACGTTTATTGTGAGTAAACACATACAAGGATGTTGATTCCGGTCAATTGTGTCTCTCAAGCACAACAGTATAAAAAAAAGATACAATAAAAAAAATTAAAATAGTTTAGCAATAGTTTAACAATATACAATCTACAATATGAATGTGATATGGATTTATATTTCTAATTATAAGATATATACATTTGTTAACATTTAAGTGTATATAAATGTGTTAAAATATTTTTGGTCCAATTGTTGCTTTAACATCTGCCATTTGACTAAAGTCC
Organism: Lepidarchus adonis; assembly: GCA_037576955.1. Lineage (NCBI taxonomy): Eukaryota > Metazoa > Chordata > Actinopteri > Characiformes > Lepidarchidae > Lepidarchus > Lepidarchus adonis. The sequence goes on along the minus strand of JBBIGC010000242.1, from coordinate 2,699 downwards.
AAATATCCGATTCTATCAGTGTGATTATCAATGTGTCACTAAAAGTCTTACCTGAGTTAAGACTCGGAGCCAGTTCCATTTCAGAAGTTGCGGCCTTCCAGGATTTATGTTCAGGAAAATCTATAGTCATACTTTCACCATTGATCTCTGCAGAAGAATAAAAAAAAAATTTTAACAGTCAGACTTAACATTATTAATATGATAAATGAACAAAGAACTGCTTTTCAAGTTGTATAAATGACAGTAAATGTTCTTACCTGTAACTACACCAACACTTTGGCGAGATGCTCTTCCCCACTGGTATTTTGGGGTACTAACAGAGGACTTCACCCTGACCCGGTCTCCAACCCTGAAGTGTTCTATAACACATTCAATATTTTAAAAAATCATGAATTTTCTTCTTAGTAGGATAACATTTTATCGATTAGCAGCTTTGTTCCATGTAAACCAACACCTGCATTTGTACTAAAGGTTGGGTTTTAATGCATTTTCATTCTTTATTAAATATACCATGATAGTGTTTTGTGTTGCAGTTTGAAATGATGCTGTACTGGAGAAATGGAGGAGCCAAAAATAGTGATTAGTGATATATGATTGTGGGAGATTTGTTGTGTAGCTGTTGGTTAGCACTTGTTAACAGTATTTATCTGTGTGCTAAAATTGCTAGCTGTGTTAGAATACTAGTCATTTTATTTGTGTAATTTTGTTAGCCCTTTTGCTACTGCCATACCAGGCCGGGCAAGTCGCGGGTAGAAATAATTCCCTCCATGTTTGTGCCTTTTCTGATGGACAGGGAGCAATAGATGCTGCAAAGCTGTGTTATGCTTGTTTGGCTGGGGAGATACACTCTTATGGCACTTAAATTGGCTGGCAGTTCATTGGCCTTTATACCTTGTGCAATATGTGGGAGGCGGTTCTATGGCTGGTTCCTCGCCTGTGGTGTGAAGATGGATTCTTCTTTTCTTCTACGTTAGAACTATCTCTTTCCCAGTACTCAGAGCAATGTACAAAGCTGAGCCCCATCTCACCAAATATTACGACACTATGTTTTCAGTTCCCGCATATTTTCCTGCGTAGGACTCCATAGATGGTTCAGTGGGTATCATGTCCTTGCACCTCATAAATTCAATGTGTAAAGCACATTGAATGACCATTGTGTTATAACATACATGTTACATAACAGTTATTACATTTGAAATGAATCAAACATCTGATAATCATTTTTAAAATATGACACAGAGCGCAACCCTACTGTGCAATAGAGAGTCGCTATGGTGCACAGTAAATCAGAACCCCTCTTACATAAGCATCTACGTCACTCACATGGAGCATGAACATAGCCGCATTCCTCGTAAAGCGATGCGTGTTGATGTATAATGAACAATAACCTGGATTAGACTCATAACGGGAAAAGGGAAAGGGACAGAGCAAACATTGTAACCATATAGCTGATGTTATTCACTTCAATTTCAGTGGTTTTAATATTGTGGCCCATCAGTGCAGATGCTCATACTGTCCATTGTAACAGATAATGTGGCCTTGGAGGGCCAGTATCCAGCTTTCCTCTTCTAACTCTCTCAGTAAACCAGGTAAATTAACATGTGTTGAAGAAGGGGTGTTTGCAGAACAGCAGTTTGGTGATTTCCCTGCTCAGTGTCAGAAACCATGTAAGTAAGTGTATTTAAAATAACATATTGAGCAATATCATGCTCTTTGAGTCAATTAATCAACTATGCAATTTTCTTACAGGTGCTAACAGCTGGCTTTAAGTATCCAGTGTTTGTTTTGCTTGCAATACTAAATAAGTTCATTTCATTTACAAAAGCTGTCTTGGTCAATTGACTACATTTAGATCAAAGAGATAATAAAGTTTTAGTTTTTAGTTAAGTTTACTTGACTAAGTCTCAGTTATACATCATTAATCTTACCCAAGTCACCGCTGGGAGCCAGTTCCATTTCAGACACTGCAGCCGTCCAAGATTTATGCTCAGGAAAATCTACTCTCATACTGTCACCATCAATAGCTGCAGAAGTAAAAAAAATTGCATTGTTTACAGGTGACATTGTGAACATGCATCATCACACAAAGAAATGTAGCCTCTGCATTTAACGCTGGAGGAAGCTATCACCATAGCCCAGGGAGCTGCATAGCAGGACAGTATGTTGCTCAAGAGTACCCCAGTGGTACCTGGTCTAGGACTGCAATCTGCAATCCTGTTAACAAGGCCCAAGGTCCTAACCACTGCACACACTACATATTCTCCATAATTTCCAATAGTGCTTTCAAATTTATGGCTTAAAAATCACATTAAAATAGCATTTTATAGTTAACAAAAGGCATTTTAAGTACCGCTGTTCAAAATATATCCAGTAGGGGAGCAGCAGTTTCTCAATAAGTCAAAACTTGCATGTTATATGTTGCTATTGAAATCAAAATTGTAGCTACTCATTCAAATACATGTTTTATGAATCACATTGTAAAAAAGTATTATAAACCCTTAAATGTCAATTATAATTATTTAATTTAGACAGTTGGGTGAAGAACTGAGGACATTTTTGAGTCACAGGCACCTGAAATGAAGTAGTGCAGAAGTTTCATACACTGCAAGAAAACCACAACAGGCAGGTTTCACACTCTGGGTTCTAAGTTTAAGTGTTAAGTATATGTTTAGTATTTTAATATATAGTAAATATCACTG
>JBBIGC010000215.1:0-13926 GCA_037576955.1 Lepidarchus adonis | reverse complement strand
GAAGTGGTCTGTGGTCACCACCTGCAGAACCTACAGTACTTTATTGGGGATGTCTTGCTAATTGCTTATAATTTCCATTGTTGTCTATTCTATTTGCACAACAGCTTGTGAAATTGATTGTCAATCAGTGTTGCTTCCTGAGTGGACAGTTTGATTTCACAGAAGTGTGATTGACTTGGATTTACATTGTGTTGTTTAAGTGCTCACTTTATTTTTATGTATGTACCATTCTCTGGGATTAGACCTGAAGGACTAGCAATTTGGTGCTTGTTCTAGTCACCCATTTCCTTATACTTGCCCGTTTTTCTTACTTCAAAAACTGATTGTTTACTTGCCCATCCCCTGTCAGGTGCCATTATAATGAAAGAGTCAATGTTACTCAGTACATCTGTGAGTGGTATTAATATTGTCTGATCTGTGTATGCTGGAAATGATTTTAGTTAGTTAGTTTGGTTAGTTACTTTCACACAGTTATTTCATCAATAACCTGGTGCCTTTTTTTCTTTATTTTCAGTGAACAGAAAGTGTTAGAAAAGTGATAGCCATGTTAAAAAAAACTACAGAAAAAACAACTAATTTTTGAATGACAAAACGTATTTCCGTTTGGTTTCTAGTGGCTACGAAATAAAACTGATTCTGTTTCTAATGTTCATTGTTACAATGTAACCTGTGCATGTAAAGTTTGAAGCGATAGTGTGACGTATTCACCTGATGATTGTCTTTGTTTGGGAAACGCACCATTTGGGACGTTTACTTTCACATTTGACTTAATGTCTCAAGTCGCTTTTGTGTGCATCACTGGAGGAGAGGAAACTGACTTGAAAACAGCAAAACCACTGGGCTCTATAGCAGTCGGCATAAGTCTGACTAATGAAAGTGTGTCTGTCCTGCTCGCACTAGTGTTCTTACCTACAACCTTGCAGCATTTTCTCAGCGTAAATGCATTTTGATGTTTTCAGCAGAGCTGGCCATGACTGTTCTAATTTGGGAAGGAATGAGCTCTCTGCACAACCTTTGACCTATGGAGGGTCAGACTGTCTCTGCAGAGGCCAAACACATTACCCTTAATGTAGGTGGGGCAATAAGGGTTTAACCCCAAGATAATAATAGATCAGGACGGGACCATGGAAAATGGCTACTGGCGATGGACATGTTTAAGGGTCTTTCATACTCCCTACTCCTCTCACTCACGATACCCAGTATGTTCTTGAGCAGAAGTTAAGTGACATAACGTCTTGCAAGAGCCATCATGGTGAAACATGTCTGACCATAAATAAGCAGAACAAAGAAATACGCTCCGTTATGGGTAACTGAAATGTCTGCTTCAGATTTTTTTGACAAGTCAGTCAAAGTGAATGCTTTGCAGAGTTTAAGCTGTTCACTTAATTTTTAAAAGTAGCAAAGTAAGCTGCTTGTTTAACCAGCTAAGTGCTGCTACATATCTACTCCAGCCAACTGTGCCATTTACACACTTAGCCTGTGTGAGTTGGCTTTCACATGGCCAGTGTTTTAGAATATAATGACAACAGCATATTATTGAATTTATTGTACAGTCATTCCTCACTCAAAGCTGTCTAAAGATACCGGCTCTGAGCCAATCAATTTAATTCAATTCTGTTATTCTATGTTTGTGTACATGCAAACTGTAGTTCTTTGTACAATTTTGTTTTACGAAGTTAGGAAAGCAATGTGTGAGTCGAGCCTGAAGTAGATATAATTTAGACTGATTACTGTGTCAAGTAATTTTTAACATTTTATTTAAAATTGCAATAGTTGTGGCAGATCTGATCTCAATTGGTGGGAAGCATAAGGGCTAAATGCCATTTCACCTGTGGGTACCACTAGCTGATCAGTTCCTGCTGATCTAAGACGATCCAGGCTGATATTCTTCAAACATTGCAGGGAAATATTTAGGGCTCAGCCCATTCAGTGACTTATAGACAATGAGTACCGGTAGACAAGAGTAAGATCTTTACTTTGTATCAGCCGGTACCCAAAGTCAGGTATTTGTATCAGGATTGGAACAAAAAAAAGTTGGATTGGCCTATTCCTAGTTGTTTTAGGTTTGTTCAGGCCTGAGAGTTTATCAAAGTTTTGTGAGAACCTTGTATTCTCAATGTAAAGGTCCATGCTAGCAACAGAACTGCAACTGTTAGCAAGTGGTCTGGTATTTAGCTGCAGCAATGTGCACAAATATTAATCCTTAACAACTACATAGACATAAACAGGCAATTCAGTCTTTTGTGTTGTATAGTTTTTATTATCCCTTATAGTCCCACAAGTGAGAAATTTATTCTCTGCATTTAACCCATTACATGTGCACACATGGAGCATTGGGATGCCGTCAACAGAGGCGCCCTAGGTGCAGTGAAGGGATTGCTCAAGGTGCCCGGGTTGGGACTTGAACCTGCGACCTTCTGATCCCAGGAGCAATGTCCTAACCACCACTGCCATTGGAATTGATAGTTTCTTGTGGAGTATCCATTAGCAATGAAGAAGGTATGGTGTTCTTCGGATGCAACTCGGCATTCTTTCTTTTCCAAACATGACAAGTAGAGTTTTTACCAAAAAGTTCTAATTTGATTTCATCTGACCATATGACATTCTCCTAATCCCTTTCTGGATCATTCAATTCTTCTGAGCAAACTGACTTAAGCAGGGGGACACGTCTGGCACTGCAGGATTTGAGTCCCTGACGGCGTAGTGTGTTACTGATGGTAGCCTTTGTTACTTTGGTCCCAGCTCTCTGCAGGTCATTCACTAGGTCCCCCCGTGTGGTTCTGGGATTCTTGTTCACAGTTCTTGTGATCATTTTGACATGGATCTTGCGTGGATCGAGGGTGATTATCAGTGGTCTTGTATGTCTTCCATTTTTACAGTTCCACAGTTGATTTCTTCACACCAAGCTGTTGCAGATTCAGTTTCCCCAGCCTGGTGCAGGCCTACAATTTTTTGTCTGGTGTCCTTTGACAGCTCTTTGGTCTTGGCCATAGTGGAGTTTGGAGTGTGACTGTTTGAGGTTGTGGACAGGTGTCTTTTATACAAATAACGAGTTCATACAGGTGATGAGTAGAGGATAGAAGAGCTTCTTAAAGAAGCAGTTACAGGTCTCTTAGAGCAAATACCTATTTTCCACCATAATTTGCAGTAATAAAAAATAAATTCTTTAAAAATTAGGCAATGTGATTTTTTTTTCTCTCATTTTGTCTCTCATAGTTGAGGTAAAGCTATTATGAAAATTACAGACCTGTCTTACCTTTTTAAGTGTTTTAACTTGCACAATTGATCGCTGACTAAATACTTTTTTGACCCACTTTAGTTTATTTCTGCAAAGCAAAAGTAATTTAAATACATGCAAATCTTAGTAAATGTCTCCTCTTCTTTCCACAAAAAACATATTAACTGATATTTTACTGTCCATACATTATACAGAATGTCTTTTTGTTGTTCCAGTGAGCAGTGACAGAATAAGAAATATAAAATTTGATTTGCAACCAAGGCCATGATGTCTTAAGGTTCGACACTGCTGTTGCTATTGCTTTAGAAGTGTTTTCATGAATTGTTAGAAAGATGACAAAACGGACATGAACAAGCAGTGAAGGTGGAGCAAGCACAGTGTGGGGTTTATCTAACCTGATGTGTGACAGCTCACACATACACACACATACATGCAGAGTAGTCTCCCTATCCCATTGCTGGCAGGTGCAATAATAGGTTGTGTGTGTGTGAGAGAGACAGATATCTTTTTAAATGTCTTGTTTCAGTTAGACTTGACCAAGCTGACAGCTCAATTTCCCATGCCACTCTGTTCTTCTATTTACCCCTAAATTAACCCCTGTTCACCTTGTGAAGTGTTTCCAGTCTGCTGACACACACCACTGGAGCCGCCTGTCACTCCTAATCCTGTGCTCCTGTGCACAGGGATTTCTAGTTCTTTCCATTCTGTCACACTGCCTTCTGCTTGACCTGAAAGGTGTAATTAGAGGAATCCAAGGCTGAAGGTTGGGTTAAAAGAAAGGAAGAAGAAAAACTCTGACTTCACCATTCTGAAAGCTGCCAGGAACTTGAAGGCAGTCAAGTTCAATTTGTTCAGTTCAGTACATGCCGCTTTCTAAAGAAGCTTTTGTTCAAAGTATCTTCCACAAATGCAGCAGTGTTAGGAAATACTCCATAAGAGCATGAAGAAGACCCACTGAGCGGAATCACGAAAGTGCTTTTACAGCAATGCTTGTGTCAAGCACAACAATGGTTGCTATGCTTTTTTTCTCAATACCCGTTTTGGTTGGACATGCTTGTAGGCCAACTATGTTTGCCAGAGCAGATAAAATTTTGGCTTTAAACTGACAAATTCAGGTCTAAACACTTGCAGTCTGATGAACTGTTATCTGAACCCAACTGTAGCCCCAAAATCCAACTGTTGCATGAATTCTACATGAATTAGAAATAGTCAGACCAAATTGCTGAGTGCTTAGGCCTGTCTCCTGCTCAAACTACTACCCTTTTAACAAACTCCCTGGACTTCGCTATTGCACCAACTCTCTTCCTTTTACTCGTACCTCACTGAATAGTGCAGTTTGAAAAACTTTACAAGAAAGATTAAGTCTTAAACTATCAAAGTGCAGATTTCCATTGTTCACTCATAATTGTATTACAAAGTACCTTCATACTACAGGGTGAGACAAAATAAACCACCTAAATATCTGATGTTTAATGGTCTCATCTTTGTCATTATGTATTACAGCAGTGACCGTACCCATGAAATATGTTAAACCATTGGTATTTGATTTCAAGCTGACCCCTATCTCCAAACTAATAAAATTCAGCACAGAAGCCTACAGTTTCTTTTAAACCAGGCGTCCCTGTCTCATTCTCATTAAATATGGTTTACACAGATTGAAAGAATAAGGTAGGAATGATCCAAAGCTGGGTAAAGTCATTTTATAATCTGTTAAAAGTGGTCTGTGTTAAAAGTCTGTGAGAATCTTAACCTAGTCTGACAAATATTTTGCAAACCATTCAGCCCACACCAAATCCCAGCAGGCATGGCTTTTGTGTTGAATTATTCCATAAAACACTGATATAATTCCCTCAGAATTCCACATAAAAGTTTTGCACTTAGAGCACTTAATTGCAAGAAAAAAACTAGTCAATATATTTAAAAAGATCAAGTGTTTTCAGACCTTGAATAATGCTTATAAATCAAGATTAAAATCAATTTTAAATAGCACAATACTAATGTCTAAAATGAATTCAAACATTCAGTTTGATCTGTTCAGATTGGTCCTACTGCAAGAAGGAAATTCCTCTTTAAATCCAGTTTGGTTCAGGTGATCAGCTAATCAGTACCTAATCATTACCAGTGTAATAAGTTCTGCTTGTGCAGACACAGGAATTAAAAAAATTAAAAAATTAAAAAAAACTGTGCTCTTTTAATTTTATCCAGAGCTGTATTTTATTGTTTAGCTAAGTACTTTATAGTAGTTACTGAATCATAAGCATTTAGTTCAGTAACTAAGCAATAACTTTGCAGTTTGAGGAGATTAACAACATTTGTGAGATAAACCAGTGGAACACCAGACAATGGAGTTACAATATGAGCAGTAAAAGTTAATAAATAAGTATTTTTATTGTGTAAGTTGTCATTTACTGTGACCTCACTAGACACCAGCCAGAAGATTTTTTTTTCTTTCGATAGAAACTCCTGGTCCACACAGGAGAGGGAGGAGAAATATTTCTCTGTGTGTCTGATGAAATGTTGATGAACAGTCTGAGGGAACAGCCTCTCTAAAAAACGCCACACACACTGACACCCGGTGGTGTGCGAGCCCCAGGCTCCCTCATAAATATCAATTTTAACATTCAGCCACAGCGATCGATACGATTTAAACCATGGAATTCAACTTAAGGAGTTTGCTTTATCTAATTGGCCTTCGCTGAAAAATGAAGTGGGCTGCTGGTCAGTGCAGATAGGGGGGTCATTTTCCCACTGTCTGGAGAGTCTCATCAATCTCTACTGACCAAAATCGCACCAACTGCCCATTTGTTTCTGGGGCATTCATGATCCTCCCATCCCATAATGCACCTCTTTGGAAGAGGAGGACTCATCCTGCCATCACCTTGTTATCTAAGATGCTTAGGCCCAAAAGCTTGGAGTTATAAATTGTTATTTTTTTTACTCTAGCAGAGAGAAATCTATTGTGAAGTTAACTTTTATAGAGCTGTGCATAACAGAAAGCAATGGATGACTGTGTTGGAGGTGAGGAGGGAGGCAGGGATTCATTGATCAGAGTAAAGAGATTGCACGCACACACACGTCTGCACACTGCATCAGAGCCTCAGCCAGCCGCTGTCTCTGGACCCATTGAGCCAAAACCGCTTTTAGCGGCCTGAATGTTAAAGAAACAGTGTGGGAAATGTCAACACTCATAAGAAAAACAACAAAAAATATTAAAACATTTCAAATATTGGATGAAAGCGGAATTTTTTCAGTGTAGTGTTAACCAAACTGGTGCCCTCGTGCAATGTTTTAAGAATCTAATGCAGTAAATCAGCCAAGGCGCATTTGGAGTCCCCTTGGTTTTGCATTGGAACTACTATGGTATTGTAGGTAACAAAGAATATGAGTCTGCAAATAACTTTTATGTGTTTTCTAGCAATGTACTACTTTTTAAATGGACAAAATACATTTAAAGCTAAAACTTCAACCAGGTGGAGTGTTAGCAATTTTGACACGGCTGTGTTTGTATGTATGTGACAGGTGGGAGGTCTGATGTTGGGTCTGAATACAGTATGTCAGTGTTGATATGTGCTTTAAGGTCAGTGAATGTTCAGTTTTAATGTTTTTAATATCTGAAACTTTTTGTTCTAGGGTCGTGCTCTTTTACACTGGGCATGTGATAGAGGACATAAAGAACTGGTGTCCCTCTTACTGCACAGCAACGCTGACATCAACAGCCAGGTCAGTGAAATTACACACACACACACACTTTTTTCAGGTATTTAAAAAGTACCAGATAGGTGTTATAGCCAAGGAAATGCTTGAACATCACTATTGTGCTCAATATTATCAGTAATGTTGTCTTGTTGCTGTTGATGCTATTGTCACTGTCATTATTGTTTTAGAAAGTACAATCTATAACATATAAAATCATGAATAACCTCTGAAACCCTGTCTGCACTGTCGATTTCCGCCATTGTACTGAGCCCACCAACTCCCACCTACTCCCGAGTATATTCACTTCAAACCAGACAGTGATTTTTATTCCAGAATCTAATAATTCAAGCAGCAACTGAATTTAATACCATTAAAAATAATCTTAAAATAAATAGCAGCATCAGCTTCATGATACACTTCCCTATAGTCTACTTTCACTAACTGAGTATTTGTTTATGCCTGTCTCTAATTTTAACATTGAGGATGGTCAGAATCTTATTTGATATTGGAATATTTGTTGAATTTAAAAAAAAATTGCTGTGTTGTGTTTAAGTTTCACAGGAGGACATGCCATTGCTGACCATAAATTAGCAGCAAAAATCTATATTGACTTATGTATTTTAATGTAAAGGAATATTTGCAGGCTTCCAAGAGCTCTTTAGCAAATCAACTGCTCTGAATGAAGTGATATGTTCTTTTTAACAGTAACAGGCTGAAATGCTTTTTTGCTTCTCTCTGCAGTCTGTTCATACAACACACTTTTTCTGAAAAGGCAACCGTCCAAATTAAGGTGCTTGCACATTGATTAGAAGGTGGTGTTACATATTGCTAACAGCACTAGTTATAAGCTTTCTTTGTCTCAAAGTACCTGTACACTTTCCTGGATAACAGCATCACTGGCCTTAGGGATATTATAGAAAAATCTTAAAAATGTTTAAAAAACTTGATATTCTTGAATGACCACTTACGAATTTAGTCCACAAACAATCCATTTTGAATGTGTTTGACAAAGAAATAAGGAAAATGTTCTAATCCAATGCCTAAGCCCTGTTATTATTTATTTACCTGACTGAATTAGATTTTGTTTTTACCATTTTCCACAACACTAAGAAGTTGTATGTTGCTTTTGTCATGGGGTGACCAAGGGATACTATAATGCTATTATCATGTCTGGTTTTTTTTGCTCCTTTTAAAACAGAAAAACCTTTTCTATCGAATGATACAGTCTAAACAACTTGACGTTAGAGCTATGTTTTACCAAATAATACAAGCAATTAAGTATCTTGAATTGAAAACACAGCAGTAAACAGACAGAAATGCTTTGTATGCTTGTCACTAAACCTAATATACTGCATGCTGAAAAACCCTGCAAAGACCAGTGAATATGGATCAATAAGGGGCGCTGTCGCTGTAATTGCAAAAGTAGGGTCAGCTTGCAAAACAGTGCCTGGACCCTGTCGTTTTCCTCTTGCCAGCAGCATGCTCATGTACCCCTTTCTCCCAGTTAGAGATACTGTGCTTTACTCATAAATCCGCTCAGCCTTAAACACCCACAGGTATGTGTGCAGCTGTGGCATCGTAGAAGCTGCCGCTATCGGGTTTTAAGGGCTGATTAGGCTTTGCTTTAAGCCGTCTGAACTTGCATGCTTGTCCTGATCCTCAATAAGACAAATCAATTGGAAGTAATCAGCCAAATTGTTTGCATTATACAACCCATATAATCAGAACATTTGCAAATGACTTTCATTTTTTTTATTGCGTAGGCATGGATCAAAGCTTGGCTCAGACAAAGACATCAGTGCTGCTTTGTTTTTACATTTCAGCAGATAAACTACTGTAGACAGGCCTCGGATGCCCCATAAAGAAGAACAGTGCAACATTATGTCATGTCCTGCTGGGATTTAGATTGAAAACCACAGCTCAATGTTTAACAAGAATCGTAACCTTCCCTCCATGTTATTTTTTTTTCTTGTTTCTAGCAGCCTTCAAATCATTGCACATTTAAAGCTGTAATTTGTCATTCATGACACAGTGATACTGACCTTAAAATGATTGGAAAATATTATTTCAATTTGATTAGCACATACTAAATACTTCAAAGGAAGCAACAATGGAAAAAAAGAGTCTGTTTGACCTTGGATTTATCTGCTATCTATTAACTAGTGCCATGTTGATATAAAAATGTTGCTATATGCAATCTGATACCAATCACCTATCACTTTGAAGAGCTGAAAATAGTAAAATATGTTGAGCAGTGTAATTATATGTTGTAAACAAGGCTGTAGTGACTAAGATGTTTTTAATTGTGTCATTTAAAAATAATTAACTGATCAATTAATAACTTTTATTAGTCAGTCCTTTCTTAACCCTAAAATGTCCATTAAAATAAATGAAAAAAAAGAATTCATACATATTTAATGTGCATTCAATTTAAATATATTGAATTTTTTCTCCCTACAATTTACAATGCATTACAGTTCTTTTTTTGTAAACATGATTGAATAGATAAAATGCAGCAACAAAGTAGTGGCGTCACATTAAGTGCATATTATATTGCACACCTCAATAGCAAGTATTTTTGCTTCAACCTGTTGCCCCATGTGTGTTCAACTGCCCTGAATGATTGTGTTCTTTATTCTTTGCATAAATTAATGGATTTTTTAATAATGTAAAACATACTTTAGCTAGTTTTTGGGCCCTTAGTGTGTGTAGCCTGTGTAGTAGTTCAAAACAGTATTGTGTGGGTTTATTTTTGCTTAACATTGGCATTTTTTGGTATGATTTACCTTTAGAAAATGTGTGACTTTATATTGAAATTGAAATTTTACTCCTCAAACCGGAAATCACATTGTCTTTTTCTAACCTCTAATCCCAGCACTTACCTACACCTTAAATCCATGTTTTGTTAGATAGTTTATAAATTGAGCATTTGTATGCCTGCCCAAATAAAATAGAACTGAATTGACAGTTTTTCACATGTATTTGAAATGTGTATGGCCATTCTCTTGGATCTCTCTGAACATAACTTGCATTTATTAATGTATTTTTTATCTATCTAAGCAATGTGCTCGGAAACAGGGTGTTTATCTGTCTTAGTAGTGATCCGATTTTAGCTTATCGTTAAATAAGAGTGATTACTTTTTTAATTTGTTGATTGGAAAAGGAGGGGTGGGGTACATTATGCCTTGAATGAATATTGTTTTAAAATTAATCAGCTGATGGTGCTGTCTGAATGGTGTGGTATTTGTGTGTTTGTGCATAATCCTGGATGAAGGGGGACTACAATAGGTAGAGCCTTCCTCCTGTCCTCCTGGCACAGATTAGCCTAGTGCCACCTGCCATTGTGCCACACACACACAAACACACACACCATGGCATCAACCAGCGAACTCCCTGATACACTGATGATAAACTGGGCCAAATGGTGGCATTTTGTGCTCAGGTTATTGTCAGGTCATCACACACAGCTCTGGGAATGCTTTGATAGCATATTATTAAACCCTAATCTGTAATTTAAAGAACATTTTGATAGTGACTTCAAAGCTGTTTAGAAGATAATGGTTTGATAGGCATGGTGCAGTGAATCACGCATATTGAGCTCATAATGTAGAACCTTTCAAAGATTACATTTGCACTGAAAGCCAAAAAAATTTTATTTTAGGAGAATGTAAAAATGCACTTTTAATTCAGTTTTGTGTGGTTAGCATGTGAGCTGGGGGTTGGTTTGCAAATAAAAAATATAAATAATATTTTCAATGAATATGAACCAATGTGGTAATAATATAGTAGACACTGATCAGTCATTAAAACCACCCAAAGTCTTTGCTCCCTATACACATCTGTGAGCCGTGTACACCATTGACCCTGTCCCCATTTGGGTAGATACTAATCCCTGCATACAGGACCACCTAACAAGACCTGCTGTTTTAGAGATGCTCTGACCCAGTCGTCTAGCCCTCACAATATGGCCCCAGATCCTTACAAGTGACCATTTGTCCTGTATCCAACACATCAACTTCAAAATCTGGCTATTCACTTGTATCCCACCGCTTGAGAGATGCCACTGTGACAAGATAATGTTATTCACTTCATCTGACAGTGGTTTTCTGGTTAAGGCTAAATATTAGAAAAGTTTCTCATTTTATTTCAAACAGCTTGAGAGTCAGAAAATGTAAATGTTGTTGGTTTTGTGTATAATAAAATGGAAGGATTACATAGCTGTTCATTAAAGATGGATATCAGGGAGTAAATGATTCATTTGATTCATTCTTCCCAATATGATGCTAGATGCTGGCATTTGACAGCTAATTAACAGTTGACCATTATTGTTCTCCTCCAGATATGCTGAGCTGTCCAATGACGCATTAGCGACTATTTGAAAATATATTTTTAGGTATCTAGAAGGAAGCACGTTCTAGCTCACACCCTCCCTGTTTGGTAGCACTGTGGGACAGGCAGGCCTAATTAGCAGGTGGGAATTGAACATAACATAATTTAGGGATAGTAAAAGTGTACACAAAAACAAATATGCTTTTATATAAGGTTGAAACAGTTTTACCTATTAGAAAAGTGGTGGAAGACTGGGCAGGCTTTTTTAGTGATTTTATTATTATTATTATTATTATTATATAATTAGTAGATTTTTTTGTTTGTTATTGAAATACCCCAGTGGGACTAGAGAGGTAGTGGCAAATCCCAGTGGTGCTGTAATGAATTAGTTAACTGTGACAAAGCCAGTCTACCACATGCAGCCACACTAACCATCTCACTCTGTCCGACTCAGAGCCATAACCTAATTGAGGTCAGAGCAGCAGAACACCACGGCCTGGTTGGGCTAGATAAATCAATTAGACTGCTAGAGGGCTTTTGAATTGTTTACTGAGCTACAGGTACAGTAGCAGGTAAATATTTGAGCACCCCTATGAAGGGATTTCTATATTTTTTTTTATATTTTTCACATTTTAGAATGATAATGTGGAATTGTCAAAAAAAAGGTGTAAAAAAAAAAGCACTGATGTGACAGTTATCTGGAGGTGATTCATCATCATTGATTGTGAAGTGATGAAATGTATTAAAACTTTTTCAAGTAATACTCTCATGCTATGCTCTCATTTTTGTGCTCCTTTAAGCATGAAAATAAAATAGTGATTTTTGGGGTCATTGAATATTTCTCACTGCTGTGTAAATAGTTCCTCTAATTAGATTTGTTTCAGTTCACACCAACTTCCAGTAATCTGGAAGATCACTTCTTGGATTTCCACAGTAACATTTAACTTCACTTTAAATCCATTAATTGTATTTGTCTCTGTTTGACTATTTACATAGTGCTTGGTATATGGCATTAAGGTGTGTATATGTGTGTATTATGGTAACGGGTTGCTGTCTAGGAGACAAATTGCTCTCATGCCATTTGTGGAGGGTTTCTATAGTAAGCTCATTGAATTGAAATGGTGACAGATTGAAGTTCATCTCAAGTCCATGAAAGGTTTGGAGGCATTGTCGGTAATGCTAGACGCCTTGCAGACACCACAGTTGTTGATGTTTGGTAGGGAGAACTCAATATTCAATATTCAAAATCTGCTGTTGGTCTTGCTTTCTGAGGTGGTGCAGCTTGCACAATAGAGAGACGGGTGGTTACGATGCTCTTTGTCCCTCTGTGGAAGGTAGAGTCTTCTTGTTTAGGCAGGTGATTATGAGGGTCCTGGTGAGATTGATGGACTTTCCCCATATTTAACCCTAAATGTGCAGAGGAGTGATCACTGTAGACTTCTTAGGTTTCTCATGACTGACCACTCAGATGTCGGTTGATCGGCACACACAACACAGACAGTTCTGCACAGGGACAATGGAAGTTTTCTTGATGAATTTCAGGACAGCTGTCTGGGCTCAAGGAAATTGAAGATGGCTCTTTTTAGGTTTTACATGCAGAATTTCAGAAAAGAGTCCTGTTCAAATGCTTGGTTGTTGGAAAGCTGGCGGTATTCCTTTTTATTGTATGCTATAGGCTGTGAATAGAAAGTTCATTGCATTTGGCATGAAGCATCAGAATCAATGACCTGGTGCCACTTTGTAGTCAGTAATGGCCTAATTGTTGTGCCACATACACTGTTGACTCTGATGTCTAGAGTGTCATTGTGTTCTCTTTGCCTCTCTCATACTATGGGACAGGCCGGCTCTTGCTTTGCTGATGGGTACCTTGTTATCTGATCTAAAAGCACCACACCGGGTTTTCAGTAAAGCACACAGTGTGCGTATTTATGGTCTTGAAGGAAGTGACCTGATCTGTATATTTGCTATTGTAGCCAGACACTGATATTTCATAGTTTTCCAAAGCGGCTGTGATCAGAATGTTTTCCAGTCTATGTGCTCAAGACAGTCCTCAAGTGCTGAGATTGCCTCCAGACACAGGTTCTTACTCGTTTTCAAATGGCTTGGCACACTTAAGTAAATGTTGTTCGTGGCAGGGTGCTCAATCTGTAGGGTGCTGTTAGCCATATGGAGTTCATTTACTGCCTACTTTGTGGTATTGCCAGGTGGAATATAAGATGAGCATGAAGGTAAGCTCTCTGCTGAGGTAATATAACCATCTCTTCATAATTACCATCATCAAAGAGTGACTTTACAGAATCCGGGTCCGAGCCCCCAGTGATCAAGCCAAAGATGACAGAGACGAGGAAAAACTCCTTAAAATGTAGGAAGAAACATGGGAAGGAACCAAAACTCAGAAAGGGAACCCATCTTCCTCTGGTAGACACCGGATCTTATGTACAGTGTAGTAATTAATTATTTGACCCATCGCTGATTTTGTAAGTTTGCCCACTGACAAAGAAATTTACAGTCTATAATTTTAATGGTAGGTTTATTTTAAAAGTCAGAGCTAAAATAAAATAAAAAAAATCCAGAAAATTTTATTATATCTTACATTTACATTTATTCATTTGGCTGACGCTTTTGTCCAAAGCGACTTCCAGGTTCAGGAAACAATCAGCATA
>JBBIGC010000164.1:0-13929 GCA_037576955.1 Lepidarchus adonis | reverse complement strand
AACGTTAATGTGGATATTTGTAAAAACAAGTGGCGACAAGTGCGAGACCGGTATGTTCGAGCAAAGAAAAAGTTAGCCGCGAAACGAAGCGGTGATCCTGCTGACCCCGTGTTTTGCCCAGCAATCATCCGCCGTCTGGACTGGATGAAGTGTATATAAACAAATATAATAAACAAATGCTCAGTTTATCCCTTCACTAGCTGCCTATAGATGTCCCTAGATTTACGACCGGTCATGTGATCACGGGTTTTTCTATGTCTGTCCACACGTAATTGCAAAAAAACTGTCAAACGCTGTCAAAAGCATGGAACATGACAGCATTATGGTTTTGTTGCGAGTGTGTTTGTGAAAAATGACAAACGCTTAAATTACAAATTTTAAACAATTTCTTCTGGATTATGTCAGGATTTCCTTGCTCCAACACATCTGCTTCAGCTCACTTATTAATTGGCAGGTTTAGTGAGTGTGTTTCAGAAGGAGAACTGTGCTGGACACTGGCTCGCTCTAGTGTGTAGTAAGGGTGGAAAATTCACGAGCCGATATGTGGCCCCGCAAAAACGATAATATCACGATACAGTAATTCCACGATAATCTATATATTGCACAACAATGATGTAGTAATGCATCACAGATACCCGGGGATTCATTATTAATTTTCATAAGTAATAGCAATGCAATTGTTATTTTTCCTGTATTTGCTTTGGGACCGAGGGGTTCAGTTTCAAGGCCTGCTGCAGCCAGCTAGTTTTAACCCAGTGTATACCACACAAATGATGAAGAATTACATTTCTGTCTGGTCTAAATTATTGTTGAGGTAGATATTAACACAAATGGATTACTGGGTCTTTCTCCCTTTTTCACAGAAGCTCTCCAGCGATGTGTGTTAACTCACGTTGACAAGGTTCTTTTGTAGTGTCATCCATCTCTATGAAACAAGTGCAGGAAAGCGACGTGAATCACAAAATATCACAAAATCACAAAATCACAAAATATTCTATGGTCTGTTCCATCAATGTTCTAAAAACCAAAGTGAAGCCAGATTTTTGGATTTAAATGTGGCTGTGGTGTCTATCAGCTTTCTCTGCTATCTACCTACTGAGAAGTTCCTCGTCAGCTTTCACCCAAGTTTTCTGCACTCATTCGAGCAGCACCACCCAGAGCAAAGAATTAGTAGTGACGCTGGTGAGTCAAATTGGCAGCGAATGTTTATGATACTGATGGGGGCAGTTTCTTTATAGACGATGTTGGCAGTTTTTCCTGTGGGGGTGTATATGTATGTGAACGCACTTGCAGGGTTCGGTAATAAGAAAACGATGCAAATGATGCGTCGGACGCAACTGGAAGTAGCACTACGGCTTTGAGAGCATGAGATACACCTATGTACCAACTTTGGTCACAATCTGTGCAGCCGTATGGAAATGCATAGCGAACAGACAGACATCCTCTTATTCATATATATATTATAAAATATATATATATTGTGAGCAAGGATGGCGATATACTGCAGTGTAGACATTTTTATCCTTTACTACAGTGTTTGGCTTCACTGGTTTTACAAAAAAGAAGGAGGGAGGTGATTCAAAGGAGATATTTATCGGGAGGGGAAATGATGGTTTCTGTCAAGGCCTGCAGTGAATACACATGCAACATGAAATTACCTTTTTACGATTAACTGAATGACGACTAAAATGTAAGTGTACCATGTATCCACTTGTATGAATGTGCATGTTGTACCTATTGACTTGTATTTTGCCCAAAATCCATTTGTCATCTTTACTACAGGCCGTGTCCGGAGTCATCTATTACCTCAATGTGCATCTCGGACTGACACAATGCAGAAAAAACGTGCCTAATTGGATACTCCAGTCTTGCCCTCTACAATTCAATGCTCCGGTAATTAACTTCTAACTTCTTTTAATGTTAGATCTTTATTGTAATACATTAGCCTGACCTTATTTATTAGTCTACTAGCAGGATACCCGGCATTGCTGGGAAAGGATAGTACCCAGAGAAGGGGTAAATTTGGAACTTGGAATTCATGGTAACATAGCAGGATTTGTAGGTAAAGGAACAAAGCAGGTATGGTGACGCTCATCCAAATAAATGGAAAACTTAGTGTAAAAAGGCACAATAGAAAACTTTCAGAACTTTCCGGAACATGAAACTGATGGGGGGCAGCTTACAGCACTTCTTTATAGACGACGTTGGCAGTTTTTCCTGTGGGGGTGTATATGTATATGAGCACTTGCAGGGTTCGGTAATGAGAAAATGATGCAAAGGAAGCGACTGACGCAACCGGAAGTAGCACTACGGGCTTCGGGAGCATGAGATGCACCTATGTACCAACTTTGGTCACAATCCGTGCATCCGTATGGAAACACATAGTGAAAAGACAATCAGACATCCTCATATATATACACACACACATAAAAGATGAGAACTTGTGGTGTACATGTCAAAGTAAGGCAAGATCCTGCTGTTTTAGTTGTACATTTTGATTCATGCCTAGTTATACATGCATGTTTGTTACATGCCTAGTTTGTAACATGTTTGTTACATGCCTAGTTATACAAGTACAACAAGCAGTGAAATGTATCCTGATCTGCTCTGCAAGATAGGACATACAATTTTAAATTTAAGCTAGGTTTAAAAAAAACCCACTAAAAGCAATGAAAGCAATTAAATTTGTCAAGATGGGAACATTGGAAGATGTTGAATAATACTACTGACAGAACACAGCAGCACAGATAGAGGGAACTGTAAATGGAGGGAAATCAAATGGTGTATTGTGTTCCATTAATTAATCTCCCTTTTGGTTAAGTTATGGATTTGTGCTTGTCTGTTTCAGGAACTCCTTTGTAACTTTGTGGTGACATATGTCCCTTGGGAATATATTCAGACTCTTTCAGCCGTGAGCTGCTACCCCTGTTAATGTCAGGAGGAGTTTTCAGGATGGAAGTCATTTAGGGCTTTAATGCAAAATGCGGATTCCCTCTCTTCGGAGGTAGTGTTCTCTGCATCCAGAAACCCTTCCTTGTTGCTGAGCCAGCACCACTAAACCATGTCCCAGAGATCTGATGATTGTTCACCAACAATCCCTTCAACTCTTTCAAACACTACAACTTTATTTCAACATGGCAACCTTGAAATGCTGATGCATGTGCCAGTATTACCTGTACAATCAAAAACACCATGCGTTGCACTTTGAGTGTATAGGTGAGGGACTAAGCAGGTTCTAAAAGTAACCTTGCACATTGTGTATGTAGAAAAGGGGGAAAAAAGTTTTGTGTTTTGGCATATGTCACATTGACACATTTTAGATAATCAAACAGTTTAATATTAGAAGAAAAAAATACAAAAGTTAGTAAAAATAAATTAATAATAATTTATTTATTAAAAGAACGGAATCAATGCAAATATGTTTACACATACTGTATGGAAGTCCATAGCATTTTCCTAGATCAGTCCAGAAAATTCCGAAATACACATATACTGTACATACAAAGGAAAGACGAAGAATAGATTAATTTATGGGTACACAAAAATCACACACAACTTAGTGGTGAGAGGAAAATGTAACAAATTGATAGCTTTGTGGTTTACCAATAGTATTCAACAGGTGTTTTACTAAAATCATACCCTGGTGATTTTTGTACAGAATATATACTCATTATTCCAAATATATAGTAATTTATGAAGTGAAAATAATATATATATTATCTTCAAAACAAGTACAACAAGTCTGAACTTTACAAGCAATTTATCGACATTGTATCTTTGTGTTATGACAATTTGTAATCCACCTATCTGGTTTGTAAAATTTTTGGAGAATGTATTCAATATACAATCATAATTTCAGGAAGTTAATTAAGCTAAAATTAAGCTGCTTAATTTTAAAAGTATAACTTCACTTTTCAAAGCTTAATACTTCAAGGACATTGTTCATTTCTGAGTTGACAATAAGAAAACTTATTCTGTTATTCTGCATGTTACCATCGTGACCAGAGTGCGTGAGGGGCAGAGGAGGACGTTTCTCTGATCGTTGTTAGCGCATTTCAGGAAGATGCTGCTAATAAAGTTACATAATTACACAGTGGATTCACGTTTATTATTATATTTACAAAATACCACAGTTTTTGTGTTGGTCTTATCATTTTATTTTGTTGTTTTTATCCGCAACACCTTAAATGTCGGTCCGCGAAAATATTGTCTGACATTAAACCGATCCGTGGCGCGAAAAGGGTTGGGGTTTTAGGACACATTTGTAGAGCTTAAGATACATGGATCTTGAGATGCCTTCTGCTTTACATATTAGTACTCTCTCATTTAGTGACAAATTTCTTGTTAGCCAGCTATTAAATCTGTTCCTAATCTCTAATGTAGGTTATTTCAGTTTTTTTTACTTTTGTCAGTTGAAACACCCAGATAAGAGAAGGTTTTACAGGAATACCATTGATTTCCCTCACAGTCTCTAAGTAGAAATAACTGTGTTTGTTTCTGTTCCTTGTTAGCACTGATACAGCAGATATAATCTTCTTACTGTGAAAAGTACATATCATAACATATTAGCTAGTAAGCTTCATTTTAATGTATCACATGACATTGTGCCCAAACAGGAAAGGTCTCAGAGGACAACCGTGTCTCATACTCCTTTCAATGTTGAATTTTTTGACCATGCCATTTGATAGTTTAACTGCTACCAGAGGTGTAACCAAAACAAAACCATCTTATGTTTGTATTATGAAATTGTGATGGATCATAACAAAACCTTTGAAAAAATTAAAAAAATAACTTTTTTATTAAGTCATTATAATCCATCATATCCAGTACTGGTCTTACATCATGACTAATATTCTCCATCAGTTATATCTTCAAATATTTTAGTCTTTTGGAAAGTGTCAAAGTAAATATGTATCAGTCTCATTCTCAATACAAAATGCATCCTTATTAGGTTTAGGAACTACTTTTATTAAATCTACAGTAGTTTTAGGGTTCTGGGAAGTGGTATATTTTCTAAGGCCCCTTTTAAAACTTTAAAAAATGGAAAGGGTGCCAACTATCAACAACAACAAAAAAAGGCCCATTAAGAATTCACACGTTAATCCATAATTTCTGGATGTCTTTTAAGAGACATTAATACAAATTTTACTTCTTTAACATTAAGTCTGTATATAATTACTTTGTTCTTGTCATTATTTTTAATCTCCAAAAGCTTTGTTATTTCAAACAGATGTCCTGCTTAAAACTGGTTTTGATGGCCCTTAATCAACGTCCTGAATCCATAAAGACTCATGATGGCTGTTATAATCAATTTGGATGTCTGAGTTCCACACCTTTCTTTTCATTCTCTTTCTCTCTTTCTGGAATCCTACAGGAGAATTTTGCCTTTTAACTTGTAATTGTAATTTTTCTCTCTGTCTAATAAAAGTTTTCAAAATTAGTTGGTGACATGACCTCTCCTTGAGCTCTCCAATATCAGTGTTGAAAAATAAGGTCAAGTGGATTGGTGGGTGAGATGGGGGGGTTAATAGTGCACTGTTAAAAGAACATTTCTATCTGGAGCAACGTTTCCTAAATGTTTTACTCTAATATGACACGTTCATGTTGCTGATGTTAATAAAGCACTGTGTTGTTCAATAAAACCTCTGCAGCATCATTACATGCATGACTTCTGACTTATGTCAAAATGAATTAAGTCACACTCATCCCTGACGTAACTCCAGGACCCCCTGTACTTAATGTTTTCCCCTCTTTTCAACCATTTTCTGCTCAATATAACAGACGCTCATTTGGCTTTTTATTCATACATTTTTAATTCACTTCTGTTAGAATTTGTAGTGTCATGCTTTGATCTCAGCCTTCAGGTTGTCTGCATTGTTGGGTCCGGTGTCTCTCATCTTCCTCTTGACAATACTCCATAGATTCTCCATAGGGTTCAGGTCAGGAGAGTTTACTGCCAATCAAGCACAGTAACACCCTGGTGGTTGAACCAGCTTTTGGTTCCTTTGACAGTGTGGGCAGGTGCCAAGTCCTGCTGGAAGATGAAATCAGCATCTCCATAAATCTTTTCAGCAGAAGGAAGCATGAAGTTCTCTAAGATTTACTGGTAGATGCTGCGTTGACTGTGGACTTTAGAAAACACAGTGACCAACACCAGCAAATGACCAAATTCAAATTTTATTGGTCACATACACAGCAATACACGCGACCACCCGTGAACCCCAGATACATAAACACAAATTAAAAACAATTTAAAAGCCATTTAAGAGCAAACAATAAATAGTGCACAATAGAGAAATAAGAAATATAAGAAATATAAAACCTTAACAAAACTCTACCAAACCTATGTAGTGCAAGTAAACAAATGTAAACGTAAACAAATGTGCAAATGAAAACCAGTGTGCAAGAGGTGCAAATGTACATGAATGTGTATGAGTATGAATTGGTGTGCAGGGGTATGTGCAATGTGTGCAATATGCATGAGTGATTTTGTTAGTCCTGTAAAGTGTCCGTAACTATGGGTGTGCAAAGACGCAGAGATGTTCAGCCCTGATTGAGAGGCCGTATTGCCTGCGGGAAGAAGCTCCTCCTCAGTCTCTCTGTGTTGGCCTTCAGGGAGTGGAATCGCTTCCCGGACCGCAACAGAGGGAACAGTCCGTTGCTGGGATGGCTGAGGTCCTTTACGATCTTACTGGCCTTGGTCCAGCACCAAATCATCACTGGCCCCAAATCATCACTGACTGTGGAAACTTCACACTGGAGTTCAAGCAACATGTGCTCCTGTGCTCCTCCAGACTCTGGGACCTTGATTTCCAAATTATATGAACATTTACATTCATCTGAAAAGAGAACTTTAGACACTGAGCAACAGTCCAGTGCTTTTTCTCCTTAGTCCAGGTAAGACGCTTCTGACATTGTCTCTGATTCAGGAGTGGCTTGACACAAGGAATGTGACATTTGTAGCCCATGTGGCTTACCCTCCTCATTCTCCCAGACTGAGGCCAATTAAAGGCTTAGGAAACCTTTGCAGGTATTTTGAGTTAATTAGCTAATTAGTGTGTGTGTCACCATGACTTTCCAAGATTAAACTTTTTCACAATATTAACATTTTCTGAGACAGTGAATTTTGGGTTTTATTAATTGCCATAATCATCAAAATTCCAATAAATAAAGGCTAGACATATTTCACTCTGTGAAATAAATCTATATCGGGGGTGTCAATCTCAGGTCTTGTAGGCCGGCATCCAGCACAGTTTGATAGTTTCCCTCCTCAAACACAATTGCTAAATCTGGCAATTTACAGGTGAGTTGAACCAGGTGTGTCTGAGCAGGGAAATCATCAAACTGTGCAGGACACTGGCCTCCAGTGACTGAAGTTCAACGCCCCTGATCTGAATAATATATGATATATAATATTATATAATATATGATTTCACTTTCTAAAAGGAATGTCAAGAAATATTAAACTTTTTCACGATATTAATTTTTTTTTAGATGTACCTGTATTTAAAGTGTGGCGAATTAGCTTTAAGCCACAGTAAAATGTGTTTCAGAGCAAAATGAATTTAATAACTATCAATGTTAAGCATTTTAAGTGGAATGCGTATAACATACAAGTTTTCCAATCAAGGAAAAAACTCTATCCTTTTGATTAATTGAAATGTTTATATTGACTAGCATGGCATCGATTCATTAATTTAATTAATTTAAGGTAGGTAGCTTATCACGTCAAAACAATGTTTGGTGTGGTAGAGAAATGTCCATTGTGTGTTAGTGTCACCCACCCACCAACAGCATCAGCAGCCGACCTATAGAATTATCACAGCTGAGCACGTTCTAGGCTATATCGTTAACATAGACTGAAGTTTGGCAAGCTGTAGTGGGTGAAATGCATACACCTGACACTTTGCACGTTGTGGCAAGGTTAGTGGCGTAATGAGGTAAAAAGCATGGAAGGAAATCTTTTCTGCAGCCTTTCATGTTTTAGTTTGGTAATTTCTGTGTTACTACAAAAGCTACAAGGAGCTGGATAGTAACTAATTGAATCTGAATGACTTCTTAAATATGTGTTGTGTGTGGATAAAGGAAATTTTATATACAAGAAAGTCATGTCTGCTGTTGTTTTATTTAGCTATAGGGCTGGAACTCCCTAATTTATATATTTTTCTTTTTCAATGACTGATGATGTGACCAGAATATTTGCCTGTGAGTATAGAATAGGCTTTTATTGTCATTGTACAGGAGTACAACTTTGTGGGTGCTCCACCAAAGCAGCAGTGCATCAACAGAAGAAAGAAAAACAATAAACTACAATTTAAGAATTTTTAATATTTTTAATATATACACATCCATGCAGTAAGTGATGACTATGTACCACACACCCAGGCAGTAAGTGATGACTATGTACCCTACACCCAGGCATTAGGTGATGACATTCTCCACTGAGGAGTGGTAGAAGGCCAGCAGCAGCTTCTTCTACAGATTGTTTTTCCTGAGAACCTGCAGGAAATGCCGCCACTGCTGAGCCTTCTTCACCAAGGCCTTAGTGTTGTGAGTCCAGGAGAGATCTGAAGAAATGTGGGTGCCCAGGAAACTGAAGGTGGAGACACTGATGAGCAGAGGAGAGTGGTTTATCCTCTGTTTTCTGAAATCCATAATAAGTTAATTTGTTTTAAGGACATTCAGTGTCAGGTTGTTCTCTGAGCTCTACAGAGACAGTTTCTCTACCTCAGCCCTGTATGTTGTCTCATCCCCATCCAAGATGAGCCCAACCACTGTCGAAAATCCACATATTTGATGATTTCGTTGGTTGGGTGTGTTGGAGTACAATCAAACGTATATAAGGCATACAGTAGAGGACTCCGCACACAGCCCTGAGGGGAGCCGGTGCTGAGTGTGAGTGTGGAGGAGAGGTGGGGGCCGAGTCTGATGAACGCTGTGTGAGGAATTGTTTAATCCAGATGCAGTTGGAGATGGGGATCTGCAGTTGAGTCAGATAAGTGATTAAAATGTCCGGGATGATTGTGTTAAAAGCTGAGCTGTAGTCCCCAAAAGCATCCTCACATAGCTCTGCCGGTTCTCCAGGTGACTCCTCACTTTGTGTAGTGTTACAGCGACTGTGTCCTCCGTGGATCGATTCACTCTATAGGCAAACTGGTGGGGGTCCAATGAGGAGGGGAGGCAGTCGCTCTAAGCATTTCATGATTACAGACGTGAGAGCTATGGGTCTGTAATCACTCAGACTGTCTGTGGCTGTTTTTTTGTGGATGGGGATAATGGTGGAAGCCTATGGGTGCAGGAGTGTGTGGGTATGGGTTTGTCTCAAACTGGGCAAAAAAGTTGTTCAGCTCTTCTGCCAGAGTGGTAGTGGTAGTGGTGGTGCTGCTGGTGCTGGTGCTGGTGCTGGTGCTGCTGCTGCTGCTGCTGCTGCTGCTGCTCCTCCACCTCCTCCTCCTCCTCCTCCTGGATGCCCCTCCACATCTGCCGCGGGTTGTTGTCTAGCAGATAACCCTCTACCTTTTTTTAGGCCTCCTTAGCCTGATAAATTCCCCTCCTCAGATTTGCTCTGGTAGTGCTGTACAGTGAGCTGTCCCTCATCCTGACGACTCTGATGAGTGCCTGGATTTCACTAGTCATCCAGGATTTTCTGTTTGGAAAAACCCGAATGCGTTTGTTCACTTTCACGTTTTCTACGCAGCTCTTTATGTAGAGAAGAACAGTCTCTGTGTGTGTTTCCAGGTCCTCATGCTCAAAGATGTCAGCAGTCCTGTAGCTGAAGAAGAGCATTTTCAGGCCAGGTTATAATGGTTGACCACCGTTAGTTCCCGAGGCAGTTAAAACAGTCTGCACTGGACAGACATAGCCTCTAGGTCTGGGGAGCAGTGGCTGTATATTGTTTTGCTTATTGTACACCAGTTCTCAAACACAAATTCCGTCCCCTCTGCTCTTACCCGAGGCTTTGTTGCTGTCGTGGCGGTAAAGGGTTCGGCTTGCTAACTCTACCATAGCATCGGAAATATGCGGGTGCAGCCAGGATTCTGTTACAATCAGCAGACTGCATTCTCGGATGAGGCAGTTGTAAGCGATGTGATTGTAGCTGATCCATTTTGTGTGTGAGGGATCTGGCATTTGTGAGGTACAAGGATGGTAGTGGTTGTTTCCTTAGCTGAGCTAGCAGGCCCGATCTGCATCCCCGCTTTTGTTTCCTCTCTCTGCTTCCTCTCTTCTGCCTGCTGGGCCCAACAACAATCCATGGAACCCCCCACTGGTCTCGCTATCTCTGGAGGGATGTTGTGTATTTGGGAGAAGGAGTGTGTAATCTCCAAATTGCACTGGAGTCCAAGACCTATCAAGTCCTGTTGGTTGTAGACGATGTGTGCATGACAGAACTTGATGATAAAAAGTAGAAAAGTGCAAAGGTACAAGAGGTAAAAGTATCGAAAGGTGCACCAAAGTGAGGAGCCTGGAGCCGCTGCAACCATGCACGCCACCATCCTACATCTAGTATAGCGACCCTGGCTGTCCTATTACTACCACATGAGAACAAGTCAAGTCAATTTTATTTATACTGTACAGTGCTTTCTGACGTTGTCACAAAGTAGCTTTACAGAGTTTATAGAATCCGGGTCCGAGCCCCAATGAGCAAGCCAAAGTTTATATGATGATGAAATTAGTGATATGAGATCTGATTCTTCAAGGGGTGTAAAATAATCTAGTTGTTGATTTAAGATAATGTAACTGTCTGAGGTGTTTATTGTTGAATTATCTAGATTTGAATTTGCTGACTTAATTATTTGTGTAATATTTTATTTTATTATTAAAGAAGTTCATAAAGTCATTGCTATTGTTGGAGCTATGCTTGTTCTTGTAGCAGCATTATTTCTGGTTAGTTTATCTATAGTACTAAATAAAAACCTAGGAGTATTTTTGATAACTTCTATCAAATCAGAAAAATAAGTTGTCCTAGCAGCATTTAGAGCTTTTTTGTAGCTCAACAGACTCTCCTTCCATGCTAGCTTATAAACTACCAAGTTTGTTTGATGCCACTTACGCAAAAAATTTTGTGTCGTCTGCTTCAGTGTACGTGTGTGATTGTTATACCAGGGGGCTAAGTTTTTTTCTATGATTTTCTTTCGTTTCAAGGGAGCTACATTATCTAGGGTAGAGGAAAATATCGATTCTAAACATTGAGATGCTTGTTCAAGTTGTAAGGGGTCTGATGATGATACAATCAAGGTTGAAGGCTCAGGAAGATTAGAAATAAAATTCTGAGCAGTAGATGATGTAATTATGCGCTTGATGCGGTATTGCGGTGACGTACTAATGTTATTTCTAAGATGCAGCTTAAATGATATAAGATAATGGTCTGAGATCACCTCAGACTGTGGAGCTATAGCTACATTTTCTATATTTAACCCGAGAGTTAGTATTAAATCTAGAGTGTGACCAGCAGTGTGAGTAGGTTCTAAAACCCTCCGATTAACCCCTATTTAATCCAGAATTGATACGAATGCTGCTCTGAGAGAGTCATCAAGGTTATCAAAGTGAATATTAAAGTATCCTTCAATTAAAGCTTTGTCTGTTGAAATAACTAAATTAGAGATAAATTCAGCAAATTCATTTAGAAAATGGAACGGACTGTGGGAATTTATTTATTTTTGGTTACAAGTATAATGTCAACCTGAAGAACCTCAAAAGATTTAAAATTGTGGTTGAATTTTTGTGTCACGTTTAAATAATCACAATAAATGACTGCAATGCCTCCTCCTCTTTCAGATGGATGAGGCTGATGTAGATAATTATATCCAGGGGGACTCGCCTCATTTAATGCTATATATTCATTTGGTCTGCACCACGTTTCTGTTATACTCAGTAAGTTAAATTTCTGATCAGAAATCATGTCACCATTCCCTCACTGGCTCCTCAAAAAAGCAATATCTGTGAGTAATGTCTGTTTCTTGTGTAAACTAGATAAGTACCTTTGTTTGGACAGTGTCAAAACAAAAAAAATTTCTCCTGATTTTTCCAGATTACCAAGAAGATGCAAACTGTATCAACACCTGAATCTAGTGTTTTATTTTGACTGCTGCACAATATCTACCAATTTCTGCAGCTGCTCACACTTGTTTTTGACAGCCATTCTCCTTTATCAAGTCTGCAGTTTCTTGGATACAAAAGTCCAGGGATTTTATAGTTTTCCTCAGCTTGTTGTAAATTCCATGTCCATGAGTATTATCTCATTGTTGACATTTTTACTAAAGACAAATTCCTTTCACTGCCCTAATGATGTTTGTGTACAAGGGGCAACAAAAGCAGAAAAACATCAATTTGTGTAAGAATCTTGACATTTTATCAGAATGTGGCCAACTGACCAGTCAAGCTGCCAACTTACCTCTGCTTTCAAATGTGCAGGCCTCAGCCACAGACAGACAAACAGGCAGGCTTCAGCCACAGACAGACAAACAGGCAGGCCTCAGCCACAGACAGACAAACAGGCATCTGCATTTCCATCCAAATGTCACTTCCTGAAAACAAAACAGCAGCTTTTGTGGATTGAATGGTTGGAGAGTGGACACCCAACACCGTAAAGGCACATTAACCCTTTTATAACAGTCTTTTAAAAATGTGTCATCTGCCTAAATATATAAAGTATCATATAATGGCCACAACTGTAGATTCTTGCAGTCAAACCTTTAAGTTTTTCTTGAATAAACTCTTTTTTTTGAATACATAAAAGCCCATTAAAAAACAAGCCATTTTATAGCCTTAGTTGTTTTCCATTTTTTGCAAAAAAAAAAAAAGTATTTTATGAATAGGCTTTTACATTTTATTTTTATGTGTTTTATTTTATTCTTTATTGTGAATCATTTTTATTTTTTAATTGTTCTGCGCTTTTTCCTTATCAGTTTTTCACTTTTTCAGATTTCTTTATACGCTCTGGTATGTTTGTGAAGGTTTATATCTTGGGATTTCTGTTAACCAGATTGTGTTGATTTTATGAAGAAAAAAAACTAGCATCTGCCACACCCCCTTAAACGTGTTATGTCATTGGTAGCCTCGTTAGGTTCGCTCATTTCCAGCACCTGAGCCCAGAACAGTGATGCACCTGTTAGATTGGTGATGACGCGCTAAGTAGCTCGTGCATAAAATCAGATGTTCTACGCCCAAACATCACGGACGTGGCCTGGACGTAGCTTTCTTTCTGCGCGACCACCTGACACGAGTGAAAATGGTACTAGGAAGCGCTCTAGTGGTTGTGTTCCTTCATGTCTGTATTATCTTTGTGAACCACGACCTCGTCAGTGGTGCTGTGGTTGGCGGTGGGATGCCTGGCGCTCCGTCTACCGTACCTACTGACTCCTGTGACGTTGTTATGGCCGCCATGTTTGCTACTGACACGTTCAACGGCGCCTACTCGAGGGACCCGGCGGCTTTCAAGACACTTAAAATTGTTTCTGCCAAAACTCAGGTGAGGGCTCAAAATCTAAAATCATCTATTATCTCAAACTGTGACCACATGTGCTGTAAGAACTAATCAGTCACCACAGTGCTCCATACTGTTTATGTAGTCTGTTCAGATTCATTGTTTTTCCAGTTCCCCATATACATTCGGGATTTATGGCAGCGCGCTAAAGGTTTTGGTTTGCAGCAACTGAATGGCTGAGCCTCACTTGTTACTTCACAATGCACATTTTAATCAGAATTTGTTCATTTGGCTTTACTGAGGCTCGTTGACTTCCAAGGGTGGTGTATGATTGTCAGTGGGGGTGCTAGCATGACCAGGCCTGAACTACTGTTTGTGGGTAGCAATCAAATTCCTTTCTTAAAATTCAGTTCAACTGCTTGATGCTGTAAGTACAGCTAGGTTGGCTTGTCAACCTTCCAGCTGTAAAATGTAGTCTTCTCTACTACAGGTGGTTGCAGGCCTCA
>JBBIGC010000155.1:44889-58519 GCA_037576955.1 Lepidarchus adonis | reverse complement strand
AGAGAGAGAGAGAGAGAGAGAGAGAGATAGAGAGAGAGAGAGAGAGAGAGAGAGAGAGAGAGAGAGAGAGCAGTCTAATGTAATCCATTGTAAAATCTCATTAATTTGGATAAACATTCTTTGTATTATTTTTTTCCACCTGCACAATTTTATTACAAAACTGATAAAAGATGTTTTTTTTGTTCCAGGGATGTCTTCTTTGGCCCTAAAATCTCCTTTGTGATTCCCTGCAAAATGCCAGAAGATGTGCTCTGAGTGGAGTAAATTTATTGTAAACACGATATCACCCGTGTATGAGCAACTCCCCACATAACTCCTGCATTCAAGTCAAAAAAACATGCATCGTCCACCTCTAAAAAAAATGTCCACCTCTGCTGTTAAATGTGCCATTTAATTGGACTCTTACCTCTTTTAGTTCAGTGGCTGCAATATTGTATGACATAGATGTACATTCCTACTTAATTTTTTAGTAGTAAAAAATCTGCTTTATCTAAACATAGCCTTCATGAGTATCTGAGTATTAGAGCCGGGTGTATGGGATTAAGATGGAAACAATACCACCCTCTTTGCACAACCAAGCTTAGTCCCACTGCCTTATGGGTTTCAGTGCTCAAATCAACAAAAACATGGAGCCAAGACCATCATTACTGCCGTTTATTATATCTGTTTAAAGCCTGGCCCGGCAGCGGCCCAACAAGAAAGCAAAGCAGAGCTTAGGCCGGG
Organism: Lepidarchus adonis; assembly: GCA_037576955.1. Classification (NCBI taxonomy): domain Eukaryota; kingdom Metazoa; phylum Chordata; class Actinopteri; order Characiformes; family Lepidarchidae; genus Lepidarchus; species Lepidarchus adonis. The sequence continues at coordinate 57,796 of JBBIGC010000155.1, read as the reverse complement.
TCTTGCATGATGCAAATGTCTCAAATTAAGCTGTAAAATGTGTGAAAAATCGCAAAATAAAGCAAATTACATTGAACAGTATTGGCCTATTTTAACTACAAAATCACCCAAATCTGTTATTTATCAAGGGGTACCCAAACTTTTGAATGAGGCTATGTATCCCTGCATATTGTGGATATAGACAGAACTGATTAAAAAAAAACTTTTTCACTATTGCAAAGCCAAATATTGAAAAATATCTTGTATCAAGCAAATTCTTATTGAAAAATAATAAATTTTAAAATATCACCCAATCCTCTAGTCAATTTTATTTATATTTATATATTTTTTTCGTCATCATAAAGCAGCTTTACAGAGTTGATAAAATCCGAGTCCAAGCCCCCAATGAGCCAAAGGCTACAGAGGTAAAGAAAACTTCCTAATTCTACACTTTATTCTTCTACTTTATTCACTATTTGGGGTAAAATTATCTTCTGATTGAGAGTTTATTATACAGATGTAACACAGACTGTGGTCTTGTGTTGGATACTTGGGGTGTAATAGCTGTTCCTCAACCCAGGGGTCCTGTTAATGCATTAGCATACAAGAATGGTCACTGAAACACCAATTTATCACACATCCCATCCCTGTATGATGGCCAACACCAGAACAGAATAGGGGGAGTACATTTCTGATTGCGATAGTAATCGTTTGAATACAATTTTTAACTTTCCAGGCGAAATAGACGTCACATTCCCACCAGAATACACTCTAATAGTTATAAATGCTGCAACATGGCTCCTTCAGTAACGGAAACTGCAAAACTTAAAGTAAAACAAACAAATCATCTGCTTGAAGTAGGGGAGGTTCGACTTGACTGTGAAACTTACAACTTGCCAAAAAGCCAGCACCCCATTATCATTGACATGTGACTGGGAAATTTATTTGTACTTGATGTCTTGGTTTTTGACGCCTACAAACATGTCAGGAGTCTTTGCCATATGGACCCATTGTTGTGTTTTTTCACTGCATTAATGCTGCAAGTCAGTAACAGTCGACTATGTTTGTGATGAGGGTCAATCTGGTCAATTTGACGACACATTTCAGTGTAGAGAATAAAGCAAATTTCTAAGACAAGAAAGTCTGCTAGATGTCATTCATGTAAAGGTCGGTGAGATGAATTTACACCTTGGATGTACACTGAAGAAAACCACATGCCTCCTGAATTCATAAACAGGCCTTAAACAGGAGGGATAATTAACAGTCATTATGCTTAGAAGTTCATTCTGCAAAAAATGATCTGTTGCATCCTGACACCTAAATGTATAGGTTTTGCATGATCATATACAACGGTGGGAAAATGGACAGTGTCTATGTAAACAGTTTACAGACGTTAATGTGAGCAATGAAGATCTTTTTGCAGCAAAAACTGAACATTAGAATAAAGGAAAACGAGCAGTAAATCAGTAAAGCCAATCCAGATGAGATGCTGTGTGTAAACAGTAGTTTATATTGTGTGAGCTGGTTTGGCTTCAGATTTGACTTTAATGTATGAAGTCATTGCATTGGATGTTGAATTAATCTAATGAAGGACGGATGGAGCCCAAACCAGCTATTTGATGGGAACTACATGTAATACTATGGGGAATGGTTAAGCCAACACACAATTAAGCTTTTAAATATAATTTTCTCTTTTGCACAGTAGTGCATTTCCAGACAAAATCAGACATTAAGTGCAACATTTTCTTATTTTAGATTTTAATTTCTGTGGTTTATCAATAATAGTGATACTACAACTGTGGAATAGTCCTTGATTTCTCCAACAAATGACTACAGACAGCAGGATTAGGACAGGCCTATTGACCCCCACTCATACATGTCTTTAGAGCCCTGCTGAAAAAAACTCATCTGCAGTCATTCAAAAGCAATGTGGCACCTTCAAAGTGCCCAACACCTCAGACACCCCATGGGCAGACTTTTGTTTAAACGCATGGACAGCCATGATTAGGGTCTGTCTGCATTGTCAGGTAGAGGGGAAAGTGAGAATGGCTTTTAAACCCACATGCCTGACATAACAGTACTATGTAAATTGCTGCCTGGATGCTTTAGCATGTGAGAAAGCCATTTACCGTGAAGTACACCAGGACAAAGTGAATGTTCTGGAAAAAAAAAATTTAAAAAAGAGGATGTGTGGGGAAAAAAAGAAAGAAAATAATCGAATTTAAATTATAATCGAAATACTTTTTGGAAAAAAAAGATTAGATACTTTACCCAAGTCATTCAGGCCTATGAAGAAGAACAAAAACATTAATGTAATAGATATTGCTTTAGTTTAACTTCTTTTTTTATAAGTTTTTATATTTTTTAGGTGTTCAATGCCACAAAAAATCAAATTTACCAAAAGACATCTTTAGAAAGGGCTGTGAAATAGAATTTTGTATTTATGTTTGCAGACAATGTTTCTTTCCTATTCATTAGAACCAGACATCAATGTCTCCTAGTACAACTATGGCTGAAGGATGAGAGCGAGGACGCTGGAGAGTGAGAAAATCACAGCTTCAGCACATCTTATTATTTCTCACAGATGATTTACCCTTTCTGTAAACTTTATTTATACTTGTTTTAAGTTATTTTATCCTGTGAACGTGTTTTATCACACTGGTAGACAATGCGGCCTGTTTCAAGCACAATTCCGGGTTCACGATTGGATATTCCCATTATATACATTAAGGCAAAAAAAGAAAAAAGAAATATGACGCTGTTTTCAGCTTTGGCATAATAAACGAATGAGACTAGAGGCTGCAGACAAGAGGAATGGGAAGTTAAGTGCTGACTGATTGTTTGCCTACAAACAATACATTTGCATTAGATGGCAAAAAGAACAGAATTCCCACTGTCCTCTAAACAGTCACATCTCCACAATGTACAGTCACGTTTTCATTGATTACTCATATTTATTCCACACATTTTCACGATGCCCCTAAACTATACTATATAAAACAATTCAAATGTCAACACATTGGACAAATGCTTGTAATTTCATAACAAAATAAAAGTAAGAAAACAGTAGATATGATATTTAATATTAAGATGTTATTTATATATATAATAAAAGTGTTATATTATAATATATATATATATATATATAAATTTTGCAATGAATATAACACTTATATATATAATTTTTGTGTACTGGTGTTTTATCAGGGCCATTTGTGCTCTACAAACTGAACCTGGTTCACTGTCAACACTGTTAACTGGTCTTTTCTGTGTGACTCTTGTACCCAAAAAACAAGTCCGCCTCACGCCCTACTTTCCAGCCTTGTCTTTTTCATTTTCACTCTTAATAGATATGAAGTAGATATCCAATTCAACTTTATTTCTTAATAAAGATAAAATACTGAATGTAATCTTTGTCATTTAAGACTAAATGCAGTCACATACAGTGTGTTCCTCTACATGAACAACTGAGAGGATTAAGGTCTGCAGAGGTCTGCAGTGGTCCCCAATTCAGGTCCCAGGTAAACAAGACTGAAAATATGTTCTGGAAGATTTAAATAAATACATTAATTAATTAATGAATTAATTAATACATAAATAACAACTTGCGGCACAGCGGTGCATGTTGGTGCTGTTGCCTCACTGTGTCTTTCTGTGTGGAGTGTACAAGCTCTCCCCTGTGTTTGTGTGGGTTTCCTCCGGGTTCTCCGCTTTTCTCCCACATGCCAAAGGCTTGTGGTTTAGGTCGACTGGCAATTCCAAAAACGTCCATATGAGTTAGTGTGAGAACGGCTGACTGCGAATGGTTGGCCTCCTGTCCATAGTTAGCTGGGATCGGCTCCAGCTTCCCCATGGCCCGGAATGGATTAAGCGGTTTGGAAAATGAATTAATGAATGAATGAATACACATAAAAAGTTCTGGCTATCCAGTTTATGAATCCTGCTTTACATTATACGAAGGCTCCTTAAACTTGCTTTTAACGTACAAGTCATGAAACTGTTTTAAGAATATTACACATTCTAAGAATATTATACATTCAGATTTTACAGAATGTGGTTTAAACACTATAATCCAACTAACATGACTTTAATTATGAGTTATAGCAAAACAAAATGAACTGTAGAACCAGAACGGGGTAACGAAAGCCATGGGAGAACTAAAGTCCAAAGCCATGACATTCAAAAGAAAACCCAATAACAGGTAAGGGGAGAAAAAACAGAGAAACAGAAACAGAAGAATGAAAAGATAAAAACAGATATGGTGTCCCCACAAACTGGGTTGATCCCAAGTAGTTTCCTGTAGGAAACCCCAGTAGATCTGTGAGTATGTGTAACAGCATATACTTTGGGACATGGTTATATAAAAACACAAGAAAGAAGAGAGAAATCAGTAAATAATGTACTGCTTATACTGAGTTTCTGCAGGTTTCAAAGAGTTTTTAAGGTTTTTAAGCATCACAAATAAAATGCCAGAACAATTTCACATCCACTCCGGTAAAAAAAAAGAAGCAGAAATTATATAAAAGAAAAGCAGAGTCCTAGAATTACTGACAAAATAAATTATTCACATTTATCTCCACACTTCTGCACTCAAGAAGGATGAAGAGACGGTCAGTTTGTTAGACCCAGTCCCAAACTATAAAACTATGTGAAGACCTGTGTGTTTTCTGGAGAATTTGAGCTGATTTTATGGTTTTTTTTTTATTTCTCATATGATTTTAGTGCATGTTTGCACAACTTTAGCATCTTTTGTGCAGTAGCTTCACATTGTGTTTAAGTGGTTTTAGCTGAACACTAAATGCATTCTCAAGTCAGCAAGTTATTTCTGTCCCAATTAATGTACAGTCAAATATCTGGACTTTAGAAACACCATATTACTTCACACACCATCCATCTTTATCTATAGAGATAAATTCAGAATATGAACTGTGCCATTAGAGAATTCTGAGCTACCAAAAACATTTATATTGAAATTTAGGACCTAAATGCAGCTTTTTAGGACCTAGTGCGTTATATCTGAATGTTTTAGGCTTGAAATTTAGATTTTTAGATTTTATATTTTTAAAAACTTTTTATTACTACGCTGAAACACTTATTAAAAGATGACTTACCTAACTCCATCTACACTCTTCTGCCTCAGTTATGGCAAAGGGGCTGCTACACAGGGTGCCAGGGCATTACCTAGAGGGGCAACATCAGAAAAGATTTTCTATTTCTGTTATAAAACCAAGGTAATAATACATTTTAAAATCATAGTAACCAACAAGAAAGTTTTTTAAATAAAGTGCACACACACTGAATAGTGAGTGGAGTATGATCTGCATTGGAGACATGCTAAACATGGAGACCATCGGTAGAAGAGGGCCGCACACCTGCACAGTTTGGGGGTTAAGGGTCTTGCCCCAGGGCGCTTCGGCCGTATATGTGAGGGGAAAAAGTGCTGTTCACGCACTGCCCCCACCCACATTCTTCCTGGCAGTTCCAGGGAATCCTCTGGGTTAAGCCACTGCAAGCCTTGAATTTAGTGAATTATGGAAATCTCTGACTGCTATTATAAAAGAAAACTGGGTCACTAAAGCCATCAAGGTCAGATATTAAAATGGGAATTCCACATATTTGGTCACTCAGACCGGTTTGGGTGAAATGCTCTACTCCAAAGAAACTCACTGAGTCAGTATTGTTAACAGTGGTGGGGAATAGAACCGAGCGTCTGAAGAGTTTATTGCAAAATTGTATTACATGGATATTAATACGCTGACTAACGCCTGAGACATTGTTAGACATTGTTGCCTTTTTTCAATTCAGAGAGAAACATGCTGTAAGGGATGTAAGTGACAAGACGTACCTACATTTACAGGCACACAGATTGGCCAGAACATTAAGATAATGCGACCCCCCCCCGGCCTGTTGAGAACTGTTTTGACCCACTTTCTATCTTGTGTGGTACAACAGCTCTTCTGTGGGACCACACAGACTAGCCTTCGCGCCCCACATTCAGCAGTGAGCCTTGGGGGTCATTCCTTTGAATACTTTTGATATGTACTATAGCTGAACCTGCTGTTTTTATTTGTACTTTCCATCCAATGTGAAAATTCTGAAAGTAACTTGGTTATTAATTAAAACATGAGACGTTGCACAAGCTTGACTGGTCTGCTGCCATTTCAGATTCTTCAGCCTTCAGCTGAAAATGCATGGAGCTTCTTGAAGAGGGGAATTGGACAAGAACCTCTTGAGCTAGAATGGGCAACTGCAAAACTTCTACAATTAGACTCTTCAGTTCCCAAATTATTATAGAATAAAATTATTATAACTCTTGCTGTGTTGCTATCTGCGTCTAAATGTATGCATATTTTCAAAATACAATTGTTGGGGGAAAACGTAGAAAATAAACTACTGCGAATAATTTTGTTTAAACTGACAAAAAGCTTAGTGGAATTCCCCTTTAAATCTGGCTCGTGAGGTAAACTGAGGGGGATGGTGGGATAATCAAGGCCCCAGCTGTTCCATTCATTCAGGGTGGTAAAGCTACAGAGAGCAGGACTCTAAGGCCAGTTTTGTTCGATAAATTAAAAAACAGTACGCAAATATTCTCCTAGAACTGTGACATGAAATCTCGCAGTGAGGAATTCCTACGCGAAACCGTTGAATTTCGTGCTAAATGCTAACAGTGCTAGCTGCTGAGATTAGCCGCTGTAATCCTGGCGGTTTGTACTGTGTGGGGGTTGGCGCCTTTAAACCAAACGTACACAACAACGCGCAGTTTTAACACCTACATAGTCTCTCCACGCCCATACTCTTTTTGTGCGGACTTTAACTTTTCCAAGTCTCCTTTAAGCGCTTAAAATTACACCCCAGTCCCGCTTAAACGCCCACAGGACCGCCGTCCATTTTAAATCCGCTCCTCGGCCAATAGCGAGTACACAAATATAACCGTCACTCGGCTCCAACGGTGGCTTTTGTTTGACGTGTCGAGTGGCCAATGTGAACAAAGGAGTCCACTAATTGGGCGGGCCGTGTTTTAAAATTTGAACGTTACAGGCCAATCAGGCCGTTCCCTTGAGGGCGGAGTCCGGGAGGCATTTAATCAAGCTTGTAGGGCCCGTAGCACAGAGTACAGCAGTAGGAGAGAAGTGCGGATTGTTTTTCTGGAGAGTGGAAGTGGATTAAAATTGTATTTATAGGTAAGTTCGCACGCTCTTTTATAAAGTCTTCTGTTGTGTTAGTACTTTTGATAAAATTGTATGTAGTATTTCACTATTGTAGTAAAACATTTATAGTAAAGTTGATTTTTAGTGCTGTAGGTTTGTTAAGCTGCCTGGGCGCCACTTTAAAAAAGCTAAACACATTTATAGGTCAGCACTCGTTTTTGGTGTTTAAATTATTCACGTTTGAGGTTTAAAAACGTAAGTTTTTAAAGCTTAAACAACTTTTTGCAAATTGGTGTTTTTAAAACCAGAAAAGCATAAAGAAATGTGCGAACTGTTTTTGGTAGCAGTTGAAGTGCTCGCTTGTTCTGAGGTAACGCTGGAGTTTAGGCGGGAAACAAGATGGAGGGCTGCTTATTGTTCTGTGTCTGCTCTGCTGGGAACTGAACAGGAACCTGATCGGATTAAAGTGGCTGAGGCTTTTGCTTTACAAGCCACAGCAGCTTTAATTCATGTCCTCCCCCTCACTTTTTTTCCCTTTTCACAAAAATAGACAGCGTTTTCAGCGGCCATGGGTAAAGATCCTAATAAGCCGAGGGGAAAGACTTCCTCCTACGCCTTTTTCGTGCAAACATGTCGTGAAGAGCACAAGAAGAAGCACCCCGGCACTTCAGTGAACTTCGCCGAGTTTTCCAAGAAGTGTGCGGAGAGATGGAAGGTGAGTTAACTCGCTGCTTCACTGAGTCGGTTCATATGAACTTTAAACAGTAAATCATAAAGTAGAAATAGTTTCGCTTTCTCCCTACTAGTCGGAGTATGGACCTCATTTATATCAGTGTGGTATTTTGGTTACTCACTTATTTGAACGATTCACTTCAACCGAGTCTGTGCTAAAGCGTCATACAAATTGTTTTGAGGGCTTTTATATGAGGGGGTGGGACCAACATAACAGGGGGCGGTACATCGATTCGAGGGGCGGGGCCTCAATTTAGCACTGGGTCAAATGTAGGGCGGTGCTTAAAGACGTAGTCTAATCCCCAGTGTTGTTTCTCAGACAATGTCACCCAAAGAGAAAACCAAGTTTGAGGAAATGGCCAAAACCGACAAGGTGCGCTATGACCGTGAGATGAAAAACTATGTGCCACCCAAAGGTGCAAAGAAAGGGAAGAAGAAGAAGGACCCAAATGCCCCCAAGAGGCCACCGTGAGTATATACCTTGCCTTTTCACTGCTTCTGGCTGCTTTTTGGGCAGCTCGTTTTAATTTACATCGTTACTATTGTCCTGTAGGTCTGCTTTCTTTGTGTTCTGCTCTGACCATCGTCCAAAGGTGAAGGGCGACAACCCTGGTATCTCCATTGGTGACATCGCAAAGAAACTCGGTGACATGTGGTCCAAACTGACACCCAAGGATAAGTCCCCATATGAGCAAAAGGCCCTCAAGCTGAAGGAGAAATATGAAAAGGTAAAGATTAAATTAACAGGTTGTGGGGGTACTCCTCCCCCCCTTATTGCATGAGTTTAACAAGTGCCTTCTGTGATTCTCAGGACGTCGCTGCGTACCGTGCCAAGGGAGTAAAGGCAGATGGCGCAAAGAAGAGTGCGCCCGGTCGGCCAGCAGGCAAGAAGGCAGAAGCCACGGATGATGATGACGACGATGAAGACGAAGAGGAGGAGGAGGAAGACGAAGAGGATGATGATGAGGATGACGACGAGTAAAGTCAGGAAACTTGAGCTGAATTGTTTGCAGAACAATGTGAAAATGCATTTTTATTTTTTTAGCATTTGAATATTTTCAAAACATGTACAGGAATGTGTATAGATGAAATACATATTGAGGTCATGTACTGTTTTGTAAATTTAACAGCTGTTCTTGTTTCTAAGCACTGCTTTCTTTTGTTTGATAGCTGTGGTTTCTCTCTATACCCAACAAATGTTTCCACTGCCATTGTAAGGAAAATGAGGAACAATGTTCTGTAGTTGAAGTCTCAAATTTTTAGATGTTGAGCTTTAAATGTGTGTAGACATTTTTTTTATAATAAAACTTTGTATATTATGATTAAAATTGGTGTGGAGTGTCGTGTTTTGAAAAAAATGTTGGACCAAATTCTAAGGGCTGGTTTCTAGGTCTGTGATTGAGGCTAATCTGAAGCAAAAGCAAAATTTAAATACAATTTTAATGACAAATATAGTAACTTGCAATTCAGAGGTGTGAAGGAATTTTGATTTAAACTTATTTTTATTGTTCAGCCACGTTGGAGGCTTTTTAAGCATAAACCACAGAATTTACGCTCCGGGTTATTTCACGAAGCAACATCTGCAATATCCGAGACGAACGCATGTCAGACATACAGATCTGATTTTAAAGGATTTCAATAAAGATAAGCATTTGTGTTGTAAATTTTTTAGTATAAAATAAGCATGTTGATGATTATCGCTGTACTACAGTACCTCCACCCTCCAGTTTGTTCCTTTTATTTTGGTTAAATTGAGCTTTTCCCAGCTTGTATTATACACTAGGATGTAATGAAATGTACCAAAGGGCTGAAGAAGTTTGAGAGGCTGGATGCAGTGGCGCCATTTAAGTGAGAACACTCACTGTCATTGCAATAAACTGAATTATACATTTAGCGAATGTGTTTTTGATAGAGCGCCTATTTAAACAAGACACACCCAACACCAGATCTGCAAAATCAATGTATAAGCTGCAGCCTATTGTTGGGGAAATACGATTATTTATATATATTAATTAGATCGTCTTATAGCGCAACCTCAATTGGAAGAATCATAGGAACTTGGATCAGAGGTTGACTTCACTTGGCTCCACTCATGTTTAATTGGTGTGATTTAGGAGAGGAAGGCTTGCAGTGTGAACATAGTCATAGTGTCTTAGTCTTTTAACTTATAAAATACATTTCTCCTGAGTTCAGACCGTCAAGTAGCCACGATCATCAAATGCATGTTTGGAGAAAAAGGAGCAAAAGAACACCTTGCCAGCCATTAAGCATGGGGGTGAATCGCTCATGCTTTGGGGTTGTGTTGCAGCCAGTGGAACAGGAAACATTTCACGGGTGGAAGGAAGAATGGATTCCACTAAATACCAGCAAATTCTGGAAGCAAACATCACACCATCGGTAAAAAAAGATGAAGCTGAAAAGAGGATGAGCTTCTACAACCGGACAATGATCTTAAACCTTGAAATCCTCCATGGACGACTTCAAGAGACGTAAGCTGAGGGTTTTGGAATGACCATCACAGTTCCCTGATTTAAACATTGAAAATTTGTGTAGGGTGCCCAAACGTTTGCACAGTGCCATAATGTTTTTATTTATTAATAGTCAAGTCAGTCAGAGAGTTAGAGAGTCAGGGATGCAGGTAAGGTTTTCTTCTGCTGACTCTTCCATGAAGGACAATGGAATGGTGCACCACCACTCCTGAGACAGTCAGTCAGAGAGAGAGTCAGTTAGTCAGTGAGACAGTCAGTCAATCACTCTCGCTGTCTCTCTCACACATAGACTTATGATTTGGTTGAAACACGTAAAATTTTGTCATTTTTCCATATCAATGTGATTCTGATATCGTGCATCTCTAGAAGTAAATGCTTTAAAAAGACAGCGTCACACTACTGATTTTCTCCCATTGCATCGGAGATCAATTGTTGCATGTTTTACATGTGAACAGCACATAAACTGGATTTATTTTTGAAAAAGTAATTATAAATGTACTGCAATTCTGTGAAGTTGTGTATAAATATGGAATTACATTTTGAAGCCAGGCTCCACCATGTGATGTGCTTGCGGAAAATACAACTATAGGCTGCAATGGGGAAAGTTGTTAAGTCCACAAATAAAACAGTACGTTACTCAGAAAAAAACCCCAAGTTCCTAAAGGAAAAAAGGTTCACTTTTATGAAGTAGTTAGAAGAAAATGTACCATGCAGTAAAATATATTAAAACGATCACAGTAGTAAATGGGAAACTGTTCACAACAACCGTAAACTGGTAGAAAGTTTCCATTTATTCTCTTGAGAAAACAGTGGCAATATAACTTTATAAGTTAGATATTTACACCTTCATTAGGAGCCTCACTGTATCTCAAAATGTTAATTTAGAAATGATCATATTTACATTGTACAAAAAATAGTATACACTGAAGATATCATTTGCCCACAAAACATACCTCTTCATTGGAAAAACGGATATTTGGCCCTTGACGATTCTTGTCCAGTGATTCTTTTAGGTTTAAATCATCAGTTTTCACATAAACAAGTAAACATTCCCGTTACCAAGCAGACATCAAAACAATAAAAAAAATAAATATATACCCTCATTTTTTTTAGTTAACCCTTTGCCATTTCCCTGTTGTATTTATCCCCAGCAATTTCTCACACCTTATGGAAAAAAGCAGTTTTCAGATTTAAATGATCAAAGACCCAAATATCTGAGTGGCAAGTCCTCTCAAACACGATGAATCCAGTGTCATTGAATAAAGTGGTAAACAATCCATATGTCTTGAGAGTAAAGAAGGCGGAAAGCTTCATAAAGGAGCAGCGATGAGTTAAAACAGTGGTATAAGACCTTTCTTCTTTGCAAATGTGCATCGTCCCATAATGCCACAGTCGGAAAGACCCAAGCAAAACCCGAAGCGAAGCCCATAGCAGCATGAAGACTGGGGTGACCACTTGTAAACATAATAAAAGATGAAGAAAAAAATAATAAAATGGCTGAGTTCATTAATGGAGTCATTAATGGTGATGGCTGAAAAAAAAAAAATTCTCCATTCAGATGTATTTACACTGTTAACACCTGGTGCTGTAAACACAGGAGAAAGCGAGTCCTTGGTCAGACGGCCATGATGTTGTTCATTTCCCATTTCTGAGTGCTCTTGCTGTTGTCACAGTCAGAGATGAAAACCTTATGCAAGACATCTGACCGGTCCAAGCATTTCCCTGTAGGTACGTGTGTAAACCGATGTAGATCCTGGAAGAGTACGAACAAAACATTAACGTGAGCTTTAAACAAAGACCACCTGTCTTAGGAATAACGGCTGGGAAAATGATCTATAAATTAATTATGGTATTCTGTAGGACTTATTTGGTACATGAAAGCTTGGAGGAAAATGGTAAAAGTAAATGGGCCCTTAGTTCATATTCATGGCAGCAACCCCATCGTGAAAATCTGGATCAGAATAAATTGTCCGACCTACCTTAAAGTACTTCCACTCAGTGTGTTCATTCATATTGCAGTGAGTGATGATGACAGCAGAACCATCCGATCCCTTTGTCAGGCACTGGTCATACTGCATCAACTGGTTCGCTTCATTTATTCGGAACAACTGGAAAACAGAGACCAACACTGGGTTCAACACAATCACAGACGCCAACACTGGGTTCAACACAATCACAGACGCCAACACTGGGTTCAACGCGATCGCAGACGCCAACACTGGGTTCAACGCGATCGCAGACGCCAACACTGGGTTCAACGCGATCGCACACGCCAACACTGGGTTCAACACGATCGCAGACGCCAACACTGGATTCAACATGATGACAGACGCCAACACTGGGTTCAACACGATGACAGACGCCAACACTGGGTTCAACACAATCACAGACGCCAATACTGGGTTCAACACGATCGCACACGCCAACACTGGGTGTTAACACGATCACAGAAGCCAACACTGGGTTCAACACAATCACAGATGCCAACACTGGGTTCAACACAATCACAGACGCCAACACTGGGTTCAACACAATCACAGACGCCAACACTGGGTTCAA
>JBBIGC010000155.1:30128-44789 GCA_037576955.1 Lepidarchus adonis | reverse complement strand
AACACTGGGTTCAACACAATCACAGACGCCAACACTGGGTTCAACACAATCACAGACGCCAACACTGGGTTCAACACGATTGCAGGTGCCTACACTGGGTTCAACACGATCACAGGCGCCAACACTGAGTTCAACACGATCGCAGGTGCCTACACTGAGTTCAACACGATCACAGGCGCCAACACTGAGTTCAACACGATCGCAGGTGCCTACACTGGGTTCAACACGATCACAGGCGCCAACACTGGGTTCAACACGATGACAGACGCCAACACTGGGTTCAACACGATGACAGACGCCAACACTGGGTTCAGCACTATCACAGACACCAACACTGGGTTCAACACGATCGCACACGCCAACACTGAGTACAACACAATCACAGACGCCAACACTGGGTTCAACACAATCACAGACGCCAACACTGGGTTCAACACGATCGCACACGCCAACACTGGGTTCAACACAATCACAGATGCCAACACTGCACATGAATAGTTTGGATGTGTCACAGAATTGGGGATTGTCTAAAGTCAGGAAAATGAAAAAAGAAGAGTCTGATTGGCTGTCTGCACTACATACATATGTTTATATCTGTATTTATTGTAATTTATTTTATTGTATTGTATGGACAGTGTCCATTTATACACATGTATATACACATGTATATTCATACATATATTTATAATTATAAATAGCATATGCACATTATTTTATATGTACAAAAATACTTATATACACACATATATATTGTTAATACTTATTTTATATTTATAAATATAAATCCATATCACATCGACGGGAATCAAATTCCTTGTATGTGTTTACTCAGATACTTGGCCAATAAACAAGATTCTGATTGTGATTTTATATGTGAAAGGACAGCAGTTCTCCATTAGGGCCCAAAGGATATGAAAATTATGTGACAACACAATTTCAAGGATCTAGAATTTCAGATAATATCAGTCAATATAATTTACAGCAACAAAAAAAAATCATACTCATAGACTCATAAATGTTTGTTAGATATTTTCTGTAGTCAAGGCTAAACATCAGGGTCATTTGCATTTTAGATTTTTGTTATTTTAACTATAATCAGTTTGTTTTATGAATATTGCATCCAGTTCAAACTCTAGATAAACAGGTGTAGCACAAAAACATCCGAAATGGCAGAGATGTGCAATTGACTACAAAGAGAAAAGAGCAGCAAATGGGTCACTGCAATTCACAGAAACAGCAGCTTTTAGTAGAAGAAACTGAGAAAAATAACTTATTATCAGCTAAAATGAAAGGAATCTGGATTGAAAGTAATCCTTCCAACAAACCACTCCTTCATGGGCATTGGTGTGGTCAGGGATTGGGTTTCCGGACATTTCTATGTACCTGATTTTGAAAAAAGACACAAAGCAAAGCCTGAATGCTCATGAACAATAAATGTCAGAAAACCCAGCATTGTCCTTGGCTCACTGGTTCTTTGGTAAGTGGCAAAGATTTTGAAACTAAATCCATTTTTCCAGCCATGTAATATAGCCATGTAGGTATCATTAGCGGTTGCTTTAAAACTACAGATGTATGGCTTTCCCAAAATGTCCAGTGAAGGTCGATGCTTATTGGCCCACAGGTTTTTACAGGGTCTTTAAGCAGCATCTTTGTACAGAGTCAATTAAGAGAGTATTTTTTAAATATTAAATCTCAGGGTTTATTGGACTTCAAACATTTACAGATGTGTTATATCAAGTTGAAACGAACTCTTCTGAAAGTGTAGCTTCTGGATGCAATGACTGGTGAAGCTTTTAAAGAGACTAGATCTCGCAAACGACCAATCCGGACATTGTGTGCATGACTGACATTGTCTCAACCTAAAATATGTTTAGTATGTAATATGTTAAACATAACAAAATAATAATAGAATAATAACATACTACATAATAAATTATAATAAATAATAAAATAACATTAGCATGCGCTCTGTGCTGCAGGGGAGTCGTTTGAAACATTAGCACAGCTGGCTCGGAAAAATTGGCAGGTTTTACTGTTCTTTTTGGAAATTGCGATTCAGGACAAAATGTTCTGGGTCATTTTCTTTTATTTGGGGAGTTACCTGCCAACACTAAAGTGTTTAGTAGATTCACATACGTTTGTAATTTAGGAGCAAAAACTTTTTACATTTTGAAGCACAGCTTAATGCAGATAAATGTATATAATAATTATAATATGCTAGTCCTGTACACAGGTTAATTTTTAAGTAAGAATCTGAAAACACGTGTTAGATGTGTACAGACATTTCAACAGAGATACAGACTGATAAAGCTCCGTCATTAGGAAAGAAACGGTCAGTGATTCTAATGAAATAAGTATGCCAAATTATTTGTATTTTCTTTTTATTCCTAAAAAACTTTAGCAGAAAGCATGAAACAGCAAGTTTTGGGGTCTACATTATAATACCTAAACCTACTGAATATATTACTCAATAGTGTATGAAACATAGATTTTTTTTGCCACTAGATTAGTGCTTGAGCTGTTCAGAATGGTGGGAATTTGCAAAGTCCACAGCTAGTGGGCAGAGAGATTGTGTTAGTGTGTGAAAAAATAACAGGGCAATAAAAAAATCCAATACACTCACCTGGTTCCCACCCATTCTGTGGCACGGCCCAATCTCCACATTGCCACCGTTTGTGTGACCCATACTGTCGATACAGTAACTGGTCTCATATCCACGAATCTGAGGGAGAGTAAAGTTAAGAACTGAGCGAGTACACAGGAACCTCCAATTTACATCTTAACACATTAACTTTTTAAATAATTGTGCATATTATATAGTATTTTAACATGTTATATGCTAATGCTATGCTAATCCTCTTCCAAGAACATTTTGTTTGGTGAAATGTGAAGTCTGTGCACCTCTCCCCAGTCGACGTTCTTAGGTGGCAGTGGGTAGTGACTGGGGATGTCGTAAGCGATCTCCTCCATGAACCACTTGAAGCTTTTGCAGCGATGCTCTTCTCTGAACTTCTTCAGACCACTGATGTCTCCATACGCCAGGGTGAGCGTTTCAGGACGACTGGCATAGAAATAGTCCTTATACTCGTCCCACCACACCTCCACCACACGCACATAGTTCTGCCCACACAGCCAGCATTATTATTAATGAACCGTTTATGAACATTGCATACATCCATCATACAGCTGCAAAGACTACAGGAGTAACCCGAAACTTCTGTTGGTGTGGTGCTTGAAAGTTTGTGAACCCTTTAAAATGTTCTATATTTTTAGATGAATGTAACCCAAAATTTCTGAGTTTGAAGTCTTAATTGTAGATGAAGAAAACCTAATAAAACAAATGACAAAAAAAACATTAGATATGATCATGTACAGTATCTCAAAAAAAGTGAAGACACCCCTCAGTTTTTGTAAATATTTTATTATAACTTTTCATGGGACAACACTGAATATAGGACACTTTGTAACAATGTATAACAGTGTAAAACAGTGTAAATTTGCTGTCCTCTCAAATTAACTCAACGCACCGCCATTAACGTTTAAACCGCAGGGTACAACGCTAAGTAAAAAAAATGTCCGAATTTTCTCAGTTAGCCATTTTCCCTCCCGGTGTCATGTGGCTCGTTAATGTTACAAGGACTCAGGTGTGAATGGGGAGCGGGTGTGTTAAAGTTGGTGTTATTTCTCTCACACTCTCTCATACTGGTCACTGGAAGTTCAACAGGGCACCTCATGGCAAAGAGGATCTTTGAAGATGTGAAAAAAAGAATTGATGCTCTGCACAAAGATGGCATAGGTTATAAGAAGATTGCCAACATCCTGAAACCGAGCTGCAGTACAGTGGCCAAGATGATACAGCGGTTTAAAGGGACAGTTTCCACTCAGAACAGGTCTCACCATGGTCGACCCAAGAAGTTGGGCGCATATGCTCAGTGTCAGATCCAGAGCTTGTCTTTCGAAAACAGATGAGAGCTGCCAGCATTGCTGTAGAGGTTATAGGGGTGGGGGGTCAGTGCATCAGTGCTCAGACCATACGCTGCACACTGCATCAGATTGGTCTGTCATCCCAGAAGGAAAAGATGATGCACAAGAAAGCCCGCAGACAGTTTGCTGAAGACGATCAGACTATGGATATGGATTACAGGAACCATGTCCTGTGGTCTGTTGGTTAAGAGTACAAAGACAAATGCGTCTTGCCTACAGTCAAGCATGGTGGTGGGAGTGTCATGGTTTGGGGTCGCTGGCACTGGGGAGCTACAGTTCATTGAGGGAACCATGAATGCCAACATGTACTGTGACACACTGAAGCAGACCATGATACTCTTCCTTTGGAAACTGGGCAGGACAGTATTCCAACATGATAATGACCCAAAACACACCTCCAAGTCGACCACTGCCTGCCAATGTACATTGTTAGACAAAGTGTAAACTGACTTCTTTACACTGTATCGAAATGGCATATCTTTAATTTTGTCCCATGAAAAGACATTATATATTTACAAAAATGATACAAAAACTCAATAAAAAATACTGTAGGTATTTTTTTCCCCCAATAACACATATATGAGCCTGCATATTCAGTATGTGGTGCAACAACTGCAACTAAATTTTTGTTCTGTTCTGCACATTTGTGCCATACACAGCTATGTTATTGGATCATTATTTTCAATAAATATAAATCCACTTTTAAAAGATCTTGAAAATTTTTCAGGGTTCACAAACTCTCAACAGTAAGAGATACTGTACACATACATGCAGTGTACTAGATAAACACATTTTATCAGAAACAACTACTATATATATTTTTTTGCTTTTCTTTTATATATTACTTTTCTTTGAGCTCTGTAACACCGAAATTTCTTGTACGTGGGATGATAAAGGTTTATTCTATTCTATTCTATTCTATTCTATTCTATTCTATTAATGTGATACATAGGATTACAATTACTGACTGTAGTCCATGCCTTGCTACAAAACTTATCAGCTGCCTGCTATCCATTCATGAGTAGAAATGAACCACAATATGACCATCACTGACCAAATGTCACTTGTATGATCAACCAGTGTGATGTGATGTTTGTTGTTTCGTACACCTTCTTAAATCATTAGTACTTTCTATTTATTTGGCTGCGCAGCAATGGAACTTGATGCTTTTTCTCTCTGTTGAGGTAATTATTTCTGCTTGCCTTTGTAAGGCAGATATTCCAAGGTAAAGGAGAGATGAAATCTAACTGTATTTGTAAGATAAGGGGTGGGGTTACCTTAAGTGTGGGGGAGGAGCCTACATGTGCAGGGGGTGGATTTCCTTGCCAACCAGGCAGCCGGTAGATGTGCCCAACACGAGAGCAGGGAATAAACAGCAGCTGCCCTCCACACTGCCATATCTGCACAGAACAGAATAGACAATGTTATCCCTGAACACAAAGATCATACACTTTGTTGATTTACAGTAAATACAATCACATCCTCAGACACTTTTGGTTGTTACATGAAAAGTCAGTAAAAACAGTAAAGACCGTAATCAAAAAGTATATATTTATAAGCATAAGCAAATATATACAATTCTTAACCTAAGAAAAATGTGTTAAAGGTGTTCAGACATGACAAATATTATCTCTGAGCACTTTTTGCATAATTGTTACTTATGTGAAATCACAGATGGCATTTAAAAAAATAATGACACTGTGCATAAGATTTTTTTTTGTACAATTTATTTTTATTTGAATCTTAACATACAGGAAGAATACTTCCTCAATATGCTTTATTAACATAATATTCATTGTATTTGTATAGGGCCTGTCTCAAACTTGCTTTACAGAGGCAGCAGCCAATCAGTGTCATCAAACAAGCAATACCAATAGAGAACATTAATAATCTACAAAAAAGCCATGTGTTGCAAGAGGAGTTATAGAAAATATGTTTTAGTTTTGAAGGAAGATAGAATGAGGTGTTGTTGAGGGTTTAATGGGAAAATAATTCCAAAGGTTGGACTTAACTTGGATACTCCGGCTGAAATTTTGGGGTTTTCCATTTGATTTTGTGTTACTGCGTCGATGAAAGACCTGCTTATGCATTTTTGCACAGATTTGGCTTTTTAAAGGCCAACAGCCTGTTTCAGTTTACGCATCGTTGTCAATAAATTGATGCTCAAAAATGTTCTGTCTCGCTCTCATTTTTTTCATTTCTCTACATGGAACCTTGTTCAGATCCAACCATGTGACATATGTTTTTTTGCCATTTTTCAAGTGTTCTTAAACTTTTGATCGGGACTGTAAATATATTCTACACAAGATGTGAGACTGCACAGTATAGACAGAACATCTTACTGCAATTATAATATCACAATATTATACAACATAACATGAATTGCATTAACATAAGGGTGAATTGTTCTTTCTTTTAGTTGAATTTATTCTTTTGATGCAATTAATGCCTCTTAATTGAAAACCCCCCCCACAAAAAACAATAGGGATGTGTGTGAATTGGTCAGAATGGTCAGAACATACAGTAAAACAATTATGTTTTGCAAATGTATTATTGCAAGTGTTTATAAAAGCAATTACTGCAAAACTGGTTAATGATATTACTAATATTTTCACATAAGACTCAGATTTTTGCATATGATCGGATACAGATGTTACCTTACGTTAATCTGCAGTTTCTGTGATTAGAAGTGAAAATGTAGATCAATCTATATATTCAGAGCAGAATTCAATTTTTTTTCTTACCTTATAAGAGATCTCAAAATTTTCTCCTCCCCAGATCTGCAGGCCTGGATCATAGAGGCCCAGCTCGAAGAAAAAATCTCTCTCTATAGCAAAAAGACCCCCGGCCATTGCTGGAGACCTTACGCACAAAAGACAAAAGTAGTTAAACCTTTTACACTATGTGAACATACCAACGCACCTCCTGACTAATCACACAGCAGGAAGTACTCAACACTGTCTTTGGGGAACCCAAGCTTGTCATTAGGGTTATTGATTTCCCTTATTTCTTGCTCTCGTTTACAGCACATCAGGTGAGACATGAGGGTTCAGGTATTTTGAGAGGAAAAGCTCAGGATCCCTGAGGATCAGGTTGAGTACATATGGAGTACAGGATACTCAGTTTAGTTTCCAGGACACAGATTAAAGGAATACTCCAGCATTTTCAACATAATCTCTATCGGCCTTAACTGTAGCATATGGTCAGTTACCACGAGCAACGTGCTGAGAGAGAACACAAAGCCTCTCGTCTCAAAACTACATCAACCAAGCTACTCAGCAGGTGACAGACCTCCATTAGAAGCCTGTTTCAGAAGGCTAATATTAGGGGTGAGAATCACAGGGTCTCATGATACAATACGATACGTGATAAATGGCCCACAATAACGATAATATCTTGATACAGCAATTTTAGATATTTAATTATTTTTATTTATTTATGTATTTTTTAAATAAATATGACAGAATTGCTTTTTGAGATATTATCGTTATTGTGGGCCATTTATCAAGTATCATATCGCGTAATACATGGCCCACAATAACGATAATATCTCGATACAGCAATTCTGTGATATACACTTATTTTTATTTATTTATTTAAAAATTAATAAGTAAATATCACAGAATTGCAGTATGGAGATATTATCGTTATTGTGGGCCATTTATTACGTGATATGTGATAAATGGCCCACAATAACGATAATATCTCAATACAGAAATTACAAGACAATATATTAAATGCAAGACAATATTAATTTACATAAATAATAGCAATGCTGTTTTCAATCCATTCTGATTACAATAATATGTTAATTTATTAATGAAAAATGTTACTTTTTGGCGCTAACCAAAGTTGACAGACAGAGCAAGAGCATATCTATTATCGTAATGCACAAGAACAACAATATATCGCCAAATCAATATTCTGTCCCACCCCTAGTTAATATGCTTACAGAACTCTTTTGTTAGATATTAGGGAAATGTGTTATCATCTTTGTTAACTGACCATTTGCCACAGATATGATAGAAAACAATCAAGTAAAAAAAAAAAATAGTACAGGCGTAGAATATTCCTTTAATAATTTACTACATTACGTTAACTGCAACTGCTCTGAAATTCAGATTTTCTAGGCTTAAATTGTGTTTGGGAAAACGCTCATGCATTTTTTTGGGGGTGGGGGGTGGGGGGAACCAAAGGACCCTCAGGAACACATAGTGCACACTGAATTTGGCCAAATTGCAGACTCCACGGGGCAGTAATTTGACATGTTTTACCTAGTCAAGGCCCAAACTCAAAGTCCAGGTCAATGCATTTAGTATAGTGGGAGTAGGGATGCACAATCTGAGCCTATTACATGGTTTTCACTCCCAACATGCGATTGGCCAGTTTATTTAGTTCCTTTCAGCCAAACTGTAGCCACTTTGCATTTTCTGACATGCATAAAATGAACCAGCGGAGCACTGTAGATAAGTTTTGCCGTTATTTCTGGGTTGATAGAATTAAAGAAGGCTTGCATTTACTATAAAACCCATCTTTTATGCTCCACCATAATACTAACATTTTAGTGCCAAGGTAACAGAAATGTAACACTGTTTAACATTGGAGCATCCGAGATGTGCATATTACATAAGTTTATGTTGTTACACTTTGCATACTTGTTGCTATGGTTTTGGGTTTTGACTACATGAACGCATGATTTCTGAATGTGCAGACTTGCATTATTTACTTGCTCTTAGTCAAAAACAGATCTCTACCAGAAAGGTGCAAGGATAAGTCAGCAAAGGCTGGACGGACTATATTAGTTTGACAGGAAAGTTTTATTTGTGTACTGCTGTTTACAACTGACGCTGTAATGTATATATATTGCACTGTGCAGACTTGACGTGTACGTCTGTGATTCAAACCAATATGTTCATTTCGTATGCAAAGTGTAAACACTGCATAATATTCTCTGTAATGTATTTCTCTGTATTTTTTGTTTTACGTTTCTTTATATAAATGTCCTCTCCCCAAGTCTCCTTGATAACCTCTTATTAAGTTTGCAAAGTCTTAGGGACATTCAGGGCATGTGACAAAAACACATTTGTTGCTTGTTGTTGTTTAATAATATTAATAATAATATCATATTTATCATTATTACTATAACAATATCCATGGTCATTTTAATTAAAAAATAAAATAAAAAATAAAAATAATAATAATAATATATATATATATATATATATAATTATTATTGTTGTTATTATTATTATATTAAATTATTAGGATAACAATAATAATAATAATATAACAATAACAATAATAAATTATAACAATATATTTACAATATAATAATAATAATAATAATAATTAATAATAATAATAATAAATAATAATAATAAACAGCATTATCGTCATCATCTACAGTATAGCTTTGAAGAAATCAGAATTAAAAAGATTGTGCATCCCCTGTACAGAAGCAACCATCTAAACAATAGATGGTGTCTGTTTTCATTTGACACTGTCCTGCCACAAAGCCTGCATGATGTTACAAAAGAACAACATTCCATTAGCATGTTTTGCTGCTTGCAGCAACAAACATGATGGGCCACCATAAGCTACAAACCCATGACCTGTACTCATTATGAAGGCTTCATGGCAGATACAAAAATACCTGTCATCTTATATTTAATCAATGTGCATGTTAGTGTATAAAGGCAGTTGTGCGAGACAGCGAAGTGATTAGGAGGTTATGTAGAATGGAGATGATTGCATCATTAAAAGTCATTAGCTGATTGTTACAATGAGGCTATGGCTGTGGTAGCATGTCAATTAAAGTAAGAGATTGAGTAACAGTTCAGTAATTTTGCTGCTGGTTAGCTAACAGCGTCTTGTTATGGTGATTAATGTGAAAAATAACTAAGTTTTAAAGAAAACAAGCACAAATCAGAATCCCACCACCGGAAATGATCTTAAACCCTCCAAGTGGGATTTATACCCCAATCAGTTTGGAATCAGACTTTGGAATTACCGATAGGGTTCAGTTCTAGTTAATCTCAGCTGCTTCTCCCTGCTATTGAGCGGCACACGCTTCCAGAGCATGCTCCAGTCCCATGCTCCTCTGGCAAAGCCATCCTCGTCCCCCCCGCCCTGGGGCTCTATGGTGTAAGTCTGGCCACTGATGGCGTCAATGAGCGGCACCGTGCACACCGTTCTAAAGCCAGCGATGAAGGATGGAGTGGGAGGGGTGGGGGATACATGCACATACACGCACACAGACAATGGTGATACATGTATGCATTCATACACATTCATGTACACAGGATGGAAGGGAGGACAAACATACGACACAGAAAGAGAGAGAGAGAGAGAGAGAGAGAGAGAGAGAGAGAGAGGGAGGGGTGTTTAATGACCATGCTCCGGGGTGACCTGCAGGCTGTGTTTACCGATAAGGCTCAGTCTTATGCTTTCTCTTAGCCTTCTCCCTGCTGCTCAGAGGAACTCTCTTCCACAGCAGACTCCAGTCCCAGGCTCCTCGCGCCAGCCCGTCCTCGTCGCCGCCCTGCTGGGGCTCTATCGTATAATCATTGCCGTCTATGTAATCTATCAAAGGCACTGTGCAAACCGTTCTGCAAACGTTAACCACAGAACACAACAGCAATGTTACAGTGTGGAACAACAGGAAACAGTTACCAGGGCCCGGGGCATGGCTGTCGTTCTTCAGAATTTACACATGGCGTCAAGCTACAGTTATGAGTCAAACCTCTGTAGTTTGCCCTGGATTGAATATTCGAAATTCAATTAATGTCAAACATGGCAAAAGCAGTCAGTCAACATATGCAAACAGCAATGATCTGAGTATCATCACAAAGCAGAGTCAAATTGATTGTTATTACACAAATACAAGATAATACATTCAACATACTTCAATAACAATGATCTGAGCATTTTCAGAACCTTGCCATGATTTTGAATACATGAATGGGGTTGAAGTCGAAATCCACCATTTAAAAAGAAATTTCTGTATAGTTCAGCTGTTGGGATATAATGGGGAAAATTATTCAAAAAGGTCTGATGTAAAATGGAGAACAAATTATATCACAATATACACTATTTGGCCAAAAGTATTCACTCATCTGCCTTTACATGCATATGAACGCAAGTGACATCCCATTCTTAATCCACAGGGTTTAATATGACGTCGGCCCGTCCTTTGCAGCTATAACGGCTTTAACTCTTCTGGGCAAGTTTTCCATAAGGTTTAGGAGTGTGTTTATGGGAATTTTTGACCAGCATATTTGTGAGGTCAGCCATTGTTGTTTGAGAAGAAGGCTCACAGTCTCAGATCCAATCCCAAAGTTGTTTTATCGGGTTCAGGCCAGGACTCTGTGCAGACCAGTCAAGTTCTTCCACACCAAACTCGCTCATCTGTGTCTTTACGGACGTTTCCTCCTGCACTGGTGAACAGTCATGTTGGAACTGGAAGGGGCCATCCCCAACCTGTTTCCACAAAGTTAGGAGCATGAAATTGTCCAAAATCTCTTGGTGCTGAAGCATTCAGATTTCCTTTCACTGGAAATAAGGGGCCAAGCCCAGCTCCTGAACAACAATCCCACACCATAATCCCCCCTCCACCAAACTTTACACTTGGCACAATACAGTCAGACGAGTACCATTCTCCTGGCAACCACCAAATCCATCAGATTACCAGTTGGAAAAGTGGGATTTTTCACTACAGAGACTGTGTCTCCATCACTGTAGAGTCCAGTGGCGGCGCTTTACACCACTACATCCCATGCTGTGCATTGCACTTGGTGATGTATGGCTTGGATTCACCTGCTCAGTCATGGAAACCCATTCCATGAAGATCTACACACTGTTCTTAAGCTGATCTGAAGGCCACATGAAATTTGGAGGTTTATAGCCTTTAACTGCAGAAAGTGGACAATCTCAGCATCTGCTGACCTCACTCAGTCATTTTACGAGGTTGAGTTGCTGTCGTTTCCAATCGATTCCACTTCGTTAAAACACCACTGACAGTCGACTGTGGAATATTTAGTAGTGAGGAGATTTTATGACTGGACTTGTTGCACAGGTGGCATCCAATCACAGTACCACACTGGAATTCACTGAGCTCCTGAGAGCAACTCATTCTTTCACAAAAGTTTGTAGAAGTGTCTGCATGTCTAGGTGTTTGAAGTTCTACACCTGTGGCCATGGAAGTGATTGGAACACGTGAATTTAATTATTTCGATAGATGAGTGAATACTTTTGGCAATATAGTGTACTTTAATATTGCTATTACAGCAGGTAAAATACGTATTGATATATTATATGATGTAGGTATATGGTATACAAATAAATATATTTCTAAAGGTGATATTAATAATGAAATTCTCACCAGATGTTAGTAAACAACCCATCCATACATCTGTGTACAGACATAACAGTTATATGTAATAAAATGAAATTACTCTGAAATCTATCAATAATTAGAAAGCAATCCTGCCACTTAGTGCAAATTAGCAGGTTTAGCTTCAACAAAAAGGTGTCTCATTACCAAGGTGTCTTCTGAATTATTAGAAGAGTTTTCCAAGAGCCAAGGACAATTTAAAGAGCGCTTCAGAAAGACCCGGAATTAGCAGAAGAAGTTGATAAGTAATGCAATCGACCACCATGGCCTGTGAATGTTTGAATTCTTTGCACGTGTGGATTGGATTGTTTGTTACCGACATCTGGTTAGAATTTCATGTCAATATCACCTTTAGAAATATATTTCCTCAGAAAATTGTTGATTTACTTTATTTTACTTATTATGCATATCTATTTTAATATAAAACATTTTTCTAATATATTTCTAAGCCCATCATCAGCACTGTTTGGTTGAAAAGAAAACAATATTACTTCTGTTTAACTGGACCTAGAACAGTGAAATAATATTTAATAATTAAATAAATAAATATATATATATTTTTGTACACTAATGGTTATATCTTTGTCTGTATAGTTCCCTTACATTTAGCAAGTTGGAACAGACAATGTATTGTAAAAATTTATTGCATAATTTATTATTCTTTTATGTATCCTTCCCTCCTAGATGGCACTGTTAAGAAAATTACTTACTCAGATTACAGTGGTAGTAACATGAACAATGCTTCACAATGTCTACAGCATAACTATGGCTATTTTATGTGCTACCTAAAGCCATCAATTAACCTACACATCTTCAGAACTTTCATATGTAATGCTGAAAATGGTAAAATAAAGGGGAAATCTGGGAAAAAATGACAACGCCCTGTTTGTACTTTTTCACCATAAATAAATGTAATTAAATGATTTAAAAAATTAAATTTTAGAGTCTAAAACCCAAAAATTCTCCTTTAACATCAAATACAAAAACAGCAGCATATTCAAATGACAAATGTCAAGGTTTTACCAATGTAGTAAAATGCAAATAAAAGAGCCCACGCTATTGGGCATCTTGTTGCTCAGTTAGCATGAGCAGCTAAGGGCCGTACCGGTCTTTTGATATGGGGGCCACCAAGGGAGCGTACCAGTTCACCTCTACTTCACAGTGAGCGTCCAGGTAGATGAGCACCTGAGGAGAATAAGCTACAGTTAGACATGCAGTTCTCAAACACAGACACACACAGGTCATGACCAATGTCTGCTTCTGCAGGCCTCCTAGTGGTCATTCTTTTATGGTAATGAAAATAAGCTCCTCAGGAATTTTTTGCAATAATATCTAATTAAATATATATTTAAATTCAAATCTCCATCAAAATGACATGAAAATAATTTCAATGCAAAAGTAAAACAATTACAATTAAAAATTGTGCAAAATGTCTTATGGCTAGTATGAGAGAGTTAAATATATTAATTGCAACATATATTAGGGTGCCTAATAAACAAGATAAAACAACAGATAAATGTGGTTTATTTACTGTTCTGTCAAAAAAGTTCCTGAAAAATAAACTAGTAACAGTTAAACAAATAAAAATGATATTTTAAATTTCTCCCTCTCTTGCACAGAAACTCTATACCTGTCCCAGAGTAGCTTTTCGGGCTCCTATACTCCTGGCCTGGATCAATCCTTCTCTTTTGTCGTTGCGGAACAGTTTGACGAGCCCATTCCACTGCTTTATATAGTCCTCTAGTCTCTCTTTCAGGTGAACTAGAATAACAATGAGAGAGTGAGACAGTGAAGCAGAAAACAAATCACATTTATATATACCGCAAAGGCACGTCTCACACCTTAAGTTGTGATTACCATGCAAAATAATAATAATAATTTTTCACTGGCACAAATTGAATGAAAACTAAGAGTACAGCATTGTTGAGTTCTGAGCAATGTGGTCAGACAATGAGGACACACAAAAAATACTGTTGAATTCTGATTAATTTCCATTTAGATCAGGGATCAACAACCTTTTTTAAAATAGAGAGCTACTTTATGGGCACTGATCCATACAAAGGGCTACCAGTTTGATACATGCTCAGTTTACCTTTAGTAATATATTTATATATACAGTACAGGCCAAAAGTTTGGACACACCTTCTCATTCAATGCGTTTTATTCTCATGACCATTTCCATTGGTAGATTTTCACTGAAGCATCAAAACTATGAATGAACACATGTAGTTAGTGGATTTCTTGCTTTATCAATGGGGTTGAGATCATCAGTTGTGTTGTGCAGA
>JBBIGC010000153.1:0-11467 GCA_037576955.1 Lepidarchus adonis | reverse complement strand
ATACACTTTCATCTGGATCAATCACTGTACACTTTCATCTGGATCAATCACTGTACACTTTCATCTGGATCAATCACTATACACTTATGTCATTCATGTTTCCTATAATGCAAAACTGTGTCTACCCTACAGAAAATCCCCTAAAAATGACGTTCTAAGAATGGTAGTTGTTTTAAGTGCCTGAGATGAGAACACAGATGAGAACACAGAAAAAATTGATCTAGAAAATATGAAAAAAGTTCTTCAGGTCAGGTAGTGCCTAATGGCAGCAGCCCGAGAAGTCAGCAATGTCACTGTGCTCTTCCCCAACTCGATTTCAGTTTTTTGCAATATGTATATATATTCCAGGTTCATCATGACATCGTGTTTGACATGGCTTTGCTTTTCCACTCGTCCATCGCCGTATCTGCTGGCAAGGCTGAGCTTCACACAGAATTTTTTCCCTGGTGCTGGATCGAGGCCTCCCTGGTGAACACCACACAGACAGAATGTGCTGTAGAAGAGCTTGATCTCTATCGTACTCCTCTAGTGTTTAACAGTGAGTCGGGGTCCTCTGAATGTGCAAAGCCTTCTGGGAAATGCCTACCATATGAGGACAGACTGTCTGAGCTTGTTTGTGTTCAGTTGTTTTGTAGAGCATCTCTGGCTTATTCCCTCGCACACTGTCTGTCCATCACTGAGTGATGTCTAATCCGAGTAGTTGCTCTATGCTTTGAAACATCAGATTTTTCAGATCAACTGGCAGACCAATGCAGACTCAACTCTTTGGGGAAGTGCCGTCTAGTGTCTCATCCAGGACCAGGATATGGCCTCCTGGGAGTGACCGAGGAACATGGGTTATATTTATCGCTATTGTGATCATTTGTGACCACAATATGATTTTCTGAGCAATTTGTGATATCGTTTGTACTAGAACACTGTTTTATTTAAAAGAGAGCGTCATTAGTTTGAACTTATTGTACTGCGGACTGTGAAACACAAGATAAAATTATTTGTACAGTTTTTTATTATTAAAAAAATGCCCCCCTTGGCTCTTTTTTGTTTGTCTCATCTTAAAAAATTTTGGAAAGTATATATCATGTATTGAAAAACCGTGTATCATAATATGGTGATTTTGCCATATCTCCCACCACTAGTCCCAGGTAGCATGGTGGTCTAAGCTTTGGCCTTACCATCGGAAGGTAACTGGTCCTATCTTTACTAGTGCTGCTTGGAAACCTAAGAGAGAAACAAATCTGGAAAAAAAACAGGTCAGAGCTCAGTAGAGTTGCTCTCACATGGAACCTTCTGGACCTTCTGGTTGGAAACCTTCAAGCCAGTTTGCGTTTGACGCTGACCATGTTGAGGTTAGTGATCTTTGGTAGCTTCTGGTTTGAAGAGAAAGCAGCAGTTCCTTATTATACTGGATCCTTTCATTATTCCCATTAAAATGGTTCATATCTTTATGACCAGGTTGAAATAATAACAGGCTCCCTGTGCAGATGTGTCTGCATGAGGATAATGTTCAGGGATCTGCGCAAGTTTCCCTCTAATCCCTCATTATCTTTCGCACTGATACGGTTAATTAAAAAACACAGAATAGAGTTAATGACATTATAGAGAGCAAGCTTAGAAACGAACAGAGCTGATTGGCTG
The DNA here is from genome assembly GCA_037576955.1 of Lepidarchus adonis. Lineage (NCBI taxonomy): Eukaryota > Metazoa > Chordata > Actinopteri > Characiformes > Lepidarchidae > Lepidarchus > Lepidarchus adonis. Next base: position 9,832 of record JBBIGC010000153.1, on the reverse strand, counting down.
ACAGTGAGGATGCAGTTTGGGGCCATTATTGGGTTTGTTTTGTCTGGAGGAAAGAAAATGTTTTGACTGATTGTTCGTTGCCAGCTGTTGATGCTTTGGACAGTGGGACTTGTTCGAATGGGGCTGATCCTACGGTGGCCGAGAGAGCTCAATGCGCTGCAACTTCAGAAAACACATGCAAACAGAAAAAAAAAATCACAACAAATTAAGAAAACGTCTTCATCAGTTTGACAACACAGGCGCTGCAAATTCTCACAACACAACCAAACACACGAACGCGCTGCAAACACACGAACGCGCTGGAAATAGCAGAGAACACAACAGAAATGTTTCAGGGGGACCTCAAAAAGTGACGAACCCATCTGGGACCTGATTGTTTGTTCAGTGGCTTTTGGTCAGAGCAGAGGTGTTGTCCGTGAACTAAAAGGTGAGGGTTTTTTGTTTATTTTAACAACCTGATCATACCATTAATTGGTCTATTGGACATTATTAGACTAATCTGTTCCAGATGGGTTCGTCACTTTTTGAAGTCCCCCTGAAACATTTCCGTTGTGTTCCCTGTTATTTGCAGCGCATTTGTGTGTTTGCAGCGCGTTTGTGTGTTTGGCTGTGTTGTGAGAATTTGCAGCGCACTGTGTTGTCAAACTGATGGAGTTGTTTTCTTAATTTGTTGTGTTTTTTTCTGTTTGCATGTGTTTTCTGAAGTTGCAGTGCATTGAGCTCTCTCAGCCACCGTACTGATTGGATCCTGTATGACGCCTCAATTGCAGCAGATTTTAACACACACATGGAAAAGGCCCAATTTCCAGCAATTGATCGGGACTTGTTGTGTCTCGCTCCCCACTTACACAAGATTGATTTTGTGTCCAGCAGAATGCAACAGTCTCCCAACCTAATCTCTCTCTCTCTCTCAGACACACTATTAATGAGCACCTTGACTGACTTAACCCTTCCTCCATGGACCCCTTGACCACATTCCAAACTTCCCTACAGTCCAACACCCAACAGCCACAAGAACTGCAGAGTTGTACCATATTTTCTCAATGATAGGCTGCCCCACATTATAGGCCGCCCCATTTTATAAGCTGCAGAAAATGTTCATTTAAGTTTTAAAACTAAGATAAACTGCCCCATTTACGTGAGAGAACTTCGTCACCCATCACCCCAGCAGTAGAATGGCAGTAGTGTAGAATCGTTTTCCAGCATCAAAGAAATGAACCAGAACCAGATTGTGAGGTTATACTAAGCTAATCATTTACAAGTGCTTTTATTTTACAGTACACAGAGAGTCTGCATATTTTGGTGCATCGAGGACTAGCATGACGGCTAGGCTAACTGCTAACTGATGCTAGTCCTGGTAAACAACTTGTTTGTTTCCAGAAAGTGGAGGTAAACAATGACCCTTTTTATGCTGATGCTTCACTTATCTGTCTTTGTGTTGCTTTTCTTACTGTTCGTTGCTGCAGTAAACATTTAAATTCAACTAATCATTTGGGGATGCCGTCTTTTTGTACTGAATCATACTTTTAGTGAATGTGTTGTCATGTTTTTAGATAGGATGCCTTATTTAAGCAAGACCCACCTAATTCCAGGTTTATAAAATCAATGTATAAGCTGTGGGAAAATATGGTAATGCTTGGAACCAAGACTTGCTTGGATATGTGACCAGTTGTTATCAGGGCAGCTGTGGCCTAATGGTTAGAGAAATGTGTTTAACCTCTAACCGCTCACCCTGTATGTCACTCTGAATAAGAATGTCTGTAAATGTAATTCAGGAGATACCATCTGGACCTCACTCGCCTGCCATCACTTGTCAGGTAGCCAGCATAGGTGTCAGGTGATGTAACAAAGTTGGGTTCTCCTAGGCACGTCAAGCTGTCCAGCCATTGGTGACAGTTCCAAAAGACGTGAGTGGAGCTTTGAGTGAGGCATCTTCACCCTCCCAGCATTGGTCACATGGTGTGATGGGGAAAATCAATGAAGAAATAGCAAAGAATTAATGTCTGCTTCTTCAGCAAAAAAAACATCACCAGCTTAATGAATGTTGAGCAGACTTGTGGATGTGGTTAAGGTCAAACTATGACTTAAAATGAATGAAACTTTTCCTCTACAGGCTGCTGTTTCAGACTGCACCACGACTGGTATTCAAAAAGCATCCGTAAGGTAAATTAGTCACACTGAGTGACCATTGGCTTCTAGTCATTGCTATGGCATGTACCTCCACGAAAATCAGACAAATGGACGCAGCGTGAAGTCCAGGTTTTCCAGGGCTGATATGTGACAGATCAGATTTTTTTCAGATCACAGTCTTCTCCATCTTCTCCTATGCGGTCGATATACCAGCCATCAGCTGGCTTACATCACTTTAGTGCCCCCTACCGGCAAAACAAAATGACCCTGTAAGTGTATAGTTGTCATGGGAGATCCTCAGTTGGTAATTCTAACAGTAAACTTAAAAAGCGAAAATTATTTAAATTAGTTGTTCTTTTTTCTGCCAAACTATTTGTTTAAGTATTCACTACATGTTGCTTGACCGCTGGCACACAGCTTCACTTTTGTGGCTTTGGGATTTCTCATGGCACCATGGTTATCGTCAGACAGTCTGAGGCTCTTTGGAAATGCAGGAAAACAAGCAGTGAAAAGGGAGAGATGGCAGCGCTACCCAGCAGGGTCTGCTGGCGCTGCTTGGCGTTACCATGGCAACAGCGGCCCCGGTACCGAGCCCAAAGAGCGCCTGTGGGAACGGAGGGGGGGTGTTAACCAAGACTGAATGTGATAGAGCTCCTATTTTTGGGCAGGAGACAATAAATTTGTCTCCTCAGAGGAGCTAGTAAATGTCGGTGAGTCACTGTTAATGGTACGATGGGCGATGAAGTTGGGGAGGGCAGCTCAGTAATGAAGCTGATCGGGTTCACTGAATGCTTCGGCAGTGGTCCATTAGGAAGTCTTTTATGAGCTAGAATGACTGCACTTCAGGAAAACAACGGGTATCAGTGCAGACTCAATGACTCGTTATGGACGTCTGCTTGAATAAGCTCATCAGTATTGCTGCTCTTAGAAACCACATTAGAATAGAAACTGGCTAAACACCCACTGTTTCCAGTTTTGTACTGGTAATTTAATGAGGAGTGGTCCATTTAAAAAAGGAAAGGTTATTGGTCCAGACATTAGTAAACATGATTGCTCCAGATGAAAGTAAACAGTGATTGGTCCAGACAAAAGTGTATGGTGATTTGTCCAGACAGAAGTGCATGGTAATTGGTCTAGATGAAAGTAAACAGTGATTGGTCCAAATATTAGTGAATGTTCGAATGCAGCATTTCTGAACCAGTGCAGATACTCACTTGAGTTCCATTTTGGGACCAGTGACTTTATTTTTTATTTCTGTAAATCTGGTTGTCATATTCTGTTCCCATTTGCAACGTGCGCTACTTACCTGTACTCTCTCACTAATTCAACGCTACCCCCACAACACTCCAATGGAAACCAAAAACAAACAAGTTGCTGGAACTAGCATCCGTTAGCAGTTAGCTTAGCCGTCAAGGTAGTCGATGCACCAAAATATGCAGACTGTCTGCGGTCGTAGAGTTAATCTCGTCTAAAAGCAGCATATGATTAGCTTTACTAAGTATAATCTCACAATCTGGTTGTCATATTCTGGCGAGAAGAAAAAAAAAACCTTTCTTTGCAATGGCTCTGCTCTGCTTTTCTCTGTCATGCAGCGCTGTCAATCATCCATCTACACACAATTTTTCAGTATAAAATTAGCAACACTAAAATGCAAAAAATATTAGTGTAACTTTTCTTCAAATTGTTAAACTGACGTGATAGAGGAGAGAAACATAGTTTTGAAGCACTCCTTTTATTTCTATGCGGTCATTATACCAGCCATCTTTTGTCACTTTAGTGTCCCCTACTGGCGGAAAACCTTGTTTTCACAGGTGCCCCTCCATGGGTACTTTCTTTTACTGTTTGGTCCAAAACCTCCCAGTGTCAGTCAGAGTGGGAGAGTCTTAGTGGAGTGCACTTGTTGGTCAGCAGTTATTCAACACTTGGCTGCGATGCTGTAGCTGGAGTTATGAAACCAAACCAATCATCTGCTTGAGAGCCTCTGAATCATTCTAACACCATCGCTGTCAAGTGGCAATCAGGGTGGAGGGAAAAAAATAATCATTCTGAATGGCATCGGGATTACGCGTCCGAGTCCATGTTGAGAGACCCTTCTTTCGTAAACAGCTCTATCGCTTTTTTATTTATCACTCTGGCTGTTATGTAAGCCTCCCAAATGAGAGATTATTTGAGGTCTGCTGTTTTCGCTTGCCTCTCTTTGTAAGCTGTTAGGCTGTGTTGCTTATTTCTGAGAATCACTAGACTGTGAGGAGCTCGTGCATCCATGCCTCATTGCTTTGTTCCCTCTATTTACTGTCACAGAGGCTTTATCGTCATAATCGGGCATCGTTTCGAATGTAAATGCATCTGCGTCTGTTTCACAGCATGCCATTTATCATGGATGCATGCCAGAACAAGCAGCATGATATTAATATGAAGAAAAGCCTGACCCATGATCATGCCCTGATATTCCAATAAACACGATCAGCCATAACATTAAGACCACTGTCAGGTGAAGTGAGTAACATTGACTCTGAACCTGGTTAGAGCATTTCCACGTCTTGTGGAGTTCCAGGTTTGCGCCACTTAGTACCAATTACATCTGACCCAAAGAAAAACAACGGGGTCATGGGCACCCAAGGCTCACTGACGCATGTGGGGAGCTCTCCATCACAACTGATAAGATGTGACTTCTCCAAAACGGCAGGGCTTGTGGGATATATTAGGCAGCAAGTGAACAGTCAGTTAAGTTGATGTGCTGGAAGCAGGAGCGTAAGGATCTGAGGCCTTATTATGATGGAGCATCTTCAGAGCAGCAGGTCTTGTGGAGTGTTCCAGCTCTGCAGTAGTTAGTATCTACCAAAGGTGACCCAACAAAGGACAACTGGGTCATGGGCACCCAAGGCTCACTGATGCATGTGAATACACAGTATTGGTAGTCTTAATGTTGAAGAAGAAGCCCATAACACAGTGCAGTGTGTGTGTGTGTATTATGTAAGGGATTTGTGCTTAGGCAGAGTGGAGAATATCATAATGCTGGAGGGTGAAGGATGTATTTGATTGGATTATGGGATGCTGTGAAATGGCCCTGCTAATCTCAGGTGTGTGTGTGTGTATGTGTGTGTGTGCAGGTTGTTGTCCAGGATGGCTGGCATGAAGGAGCAGCAGTTTATCGAGGAAAAGCCACTACTTCCTGAAACAAGGGGACAGGACACGGAGATGGTGAGTGTGTGTATGTGTGTGTGTGTGTGTATGTGTCTGTTGCATTCATATGACTCTAAATATAGCAGAGATAGGAATGTCTGTCCTGATTTCCTCTAATCGAGCTGTAAAGGCTGTGTGTTGGACGGTGGTTTATCGCCCGCGGCCCGAAACGCTCGAGACACTAACAGGATCCGAGAGGCGTGAAACGCGGGGGCAGGAGAAACGTCATCTGAAACGAGCCTCGGAGAAAATAGAGCTTGTTTTGCACAAACTCTAAAACTTATGCACACTTTGGGATGCTCCGTTCTACACAGAGGCCTCACAAAGTGATGAAATGTGACCTTTAACCCATCCACACGTGGAGCAGTGGGCAGCTATCAGCATCGCACAGGGAGCAGTGTAGCGGGACGGTACCTTGGTCAAGGGTAGGGCCTGGGCTCTGATCACGAGGGCACTGGGCTACAGGTTACAGGTTTTAGAGCAACACATGCTCTCATCCAGACATCTTTTTCAGAAAAGGACCATTAGGCCACCACTGAAGATCTTCTGGATCCATAACCTTCTGTTCTTCCTGATAACATTCACAAGGCCATTCTCCTCATTGATGATGTTCTGTGGGTTTTAAAATGTTCATATTTCAGTTCTGTGTTCTGTTTTTCTCCAGCACGTATAGTTGTTAACAATCTATCGTATAATATTTGGTAGAATCAAGGCTGCCCAGCTTCTCTGGAACAACTCTGTGAGAACTTTCTGGACCATAAGTCTCCTGCACATGAGGAAGGAGTTCAGAAGCTGCTGATTCAGAGCATAAACTGGGTTGTGGCATGTGATCAAAAATCCACTTCCTGCTCCCAACTGGAGACATTTCCAGAAAATCTAGGTACGGTGAGCTACCAAGGTTTCTGGAATGAGAGCATGATGCTACTGCTGGAAACTGCACGGCCATAATCCAGATCCAGAGGAAGAAGAAGATCAGACTGTAAGTGTTTTTGAAGAAACAGTGACACTGTTCTGTAGATGGAGCCATTGTGAGAATCTTTGATGTTGCACTGAAGGGATTGGTGCTTCATTGGTGCTGGTACATTGTAGATGTGAGTGCAGTGTAAACTCACATTACTTCTCACACACAAAGCTGACGAGAAAAACACTGAACACAGATCTGAGATCAGTAGGAAACACTCATTTAGAAAAGTGGGTGTGGTCTCTGATGATTACAAAAACATTTATTGCGTTGTGTAATTAAATCGACTGACCCACCGAGCTGCCCATTACACTGAGTGAGACTGAATATGAAAAATAATCATCATGATGAGGAAGTGAGGATTACCCTAATCCTCATCCCGGCGCTACATAAGTGACTATGACTTCTGGAGCTACACTACCACCCAAAATACCTGGACACCCATGGTCCTGGGGTCAGACGTTGCCTAGTGCTGAATGGGGTCTGATCAACTGTGCAGCTGCACCTGTATATTGGAGCTACAGGGAGGTGTTTCTGATAAAGTGGCCAGTAAGCAAAAACAAAAGACATGCTTTTCCAATGAAGTGCTAAATGACTAGAAGCACAAGGTGTTTCCAATAAAGTGGCCAGTGAATGGCGGCACAAGGTGTTTCCAATAAAGTGGCCATTAAGTGGATGCATAAATTGTTTCTAATAAAGTGGCCAATAATTGGAAGCACAGAGAAGGCATTACTTATAAAGTGGCCAGTGTGTAGAAAACATAGGAAGTGTTTCTAATAAAGTGGCCATTAGTAGAAGTAAAAGGTACATGTTTCCAATAAAATGGCCAGTGAGTGAAAACAGGTTGGTGTTTCTAATAAAATGTCCAAGTAACTGTAGAACTTTATCTGCAGGTGTTAAGTTATAGGATAGAAACCACATCCTCCACACCCACAGAGGGTGCTGTCTGGCTTTATGTGTCCTGTAACACTTTTTATGTGTAATGAGGCAGGCGAGAGGAGTGTGTGTGAATTCACCCCAAGCTGAGCCCCGCCCCAATCCTGCACGCCCAGCCCACAGGTGGCACGAGATGGCACGCCACTGGCTCGGTGTGACACGCCATCGGCGTCGGACCAGCGGTTACATCATGGTAACTAATGCACAGACTACTATAGTAATGTTGGTCTAATCTCAGATAAACTGGTTTTATTATGCTGATTCTGCAAAAACAATCAATCAATCAATCAATCAATCAATCAATCAATCAATCAATCAATCAATCAAACAGTTTACTTTGCAATCAATCAGCCAAGACATGTTAAGTGTCTGAAATTTGCTTCTCTATATTCTTCATAATAAAGATGTCACCAATGTTTCTTCAAGGGATCTCCTAGAAGAATCACTTCTGGTTCCATAAAGTAGGATGTTTATAGTTCACAGTAAGTCATACTGGGTTCTAAACCACACCCACAGATCTGCTCCACCATCATGAAGAGCTGTATGTTTATGGCTTACAGTAAGTCATACTGGGTCCTAAACCACAACCACAAATCTGCTCCACCTTCATTAAAAGCTGGATGTTTATAGCTCACAGTATGTCATACTGGGTCCTAAACCACACCCACAAGTCTGCTTCACCTTCATGAAGAGCTGGAAGTTTATAGCTCATAGTAAGTCACATTGTGTCCTAAACCACAACCACAAGTCTTCTCCAACTTCATTAATGGCCGGATGTGTATAGTTTACAGTAAGTTTTAATGTGTCCTAAACCACACCCACAAGTCTGCTCCACGTACATGAAGAGCTAGATATTTACAGTTCACAGAAAGTCATACAGGATCCAAAACCACACCCACAAGTCTGATTTAACCTCATGAAGAGCTGAATGCTGTTTGAGCAGGCAGAGGAAAGTTTTTGGGATGTTACTACAGAAAAAATAAATTGGAGAACAAGTTTGGCTCTGGGGCTAAACTAAAAAAAATTAATTTGGGCTCCAAACATGTCTTGGCTGATCGACAACATCTGAGGTCAGTTTTTAAGTGCTTATTATTTTCACGCATTAAGCATTTTTGGGTGAACTGTATGGTGAGGTCGGGCCGTCTGACTTGTGGTTTAACCTTGAAGATATTTGACACAGCTGAGAGGCTTCATTGGTCGGGATGACTTTCAGGAAGTGACTTATTTATGTAGAAGGAGACCTGTTAAGAACGTCCTCATCATTTATTTGATTAGACCACAAGTCTAGGCACCTTGACCAACTACTAATGCACAACCTTCTGGAGCCGAAAACCTTCACCGTCAGTGCAGGACGAATCCCAGGCTCTCGAATAAATCAGGCTATAAAACCTGTCTCAGCTCCTCTGATTCTGGATGATCAGAGTCTCCAGAGCTGGGATGTCAGATATTTGAAGCTGAATCCTTTCAGACTGTTCTAGGGTCTTTCCACAGTACAGGGGGGTCTGTCCCATGAAGCGAGACTAGCATTCCAAGCCCATCTGCTTTTCAGTAAAAAAAAAATAATAATTCAGGTGTGATTCATTCTCACTAATTCAAGGTTGAGAAGATCAGTAGAAAAGATGTTGTGACTGATTGATGCCTGTTCTCCCCATGAAAGTGCTGAGAAGGCAAGTTTATTTCTACAGCACATTATCATACACAGAGGTCATTCAATGTGCTTTACAAAGACAGATAAAGCACAATGTTACAGTAAATACAAATAAAAAAATAAGTAAAGAAAAGCATAAATAATAAGATATAAAATTAAAGTTACCAAAATAAATGATAAAACAATTTTTAAAAATATAACAAGCCCTCATTTATTTTTCATATGTATAATTTCCGTTGCTATCCAATAAGAAGGAAAAAATAAAACAAAACATTTACTCATAAATACTTTACAAATCATATATTATGAGTATATAGTGGCATATTGGATTGTTAGGAGACAGAACATTGTTTCAACCTGGGCATCCTACAACGTCACACAGCTTGTTAATAGAGTTGAACAAGCGAAGCTTAGCATCAACTGGAACTGAGCTTACAGAAACCCATCCATTCATCATCTTTTCCGCTTATTTGGGTTGCTCCCCCTGGGGGATGCTGAGGAGCAGTAGCAGTAGCAGCAGTAGTACAAGTAGCAGCAGTACTATGTGATTTGGGAGGCTTGAAAAGTGCAATATAAATAAAATGTAGTATTATTATAATTATTAGCAGTAGTGGTAGTAGCAGTAGCAGCAGTAGTACTAGTAGCAGTAGTAGTAGCATTAGTAGTAGTATTAGAAGCAGTAATACTAGTAGCAGTACTAGTAGCAGTAGCAGCAGTAGTACTAGTAGCAGTAGCAGCAGTAGTACTAGTAGCAGTAGTAGTAGTAGCAGCAGTAGTACTAACAGCAATAGTAGTAGTAGCAGCAGTAGTAGTAGTAGTATTGGTAGCAGTAGTAGTAATAGTAGAAGTAGTAGTAGCAGCAGTAGCAGCAGCAGTAGTAGTAGTAGTAGTAGAAGTAGTAGTTGCAGCAGTAGCAGCAGTAGTAGCAGTAATAGTAGTAGTACTAGTAGCAGTAGTAGTAGTAGTAGCAGTAG
>JBBIGC010000152.1:16630202-16643942 GCA_037576955.1 Lepidarchus adonis | reverse complement strand
TGTCTTTCTCTGTGAAGTGTACAAGCTCTTCCTGTGTTTGTGTAGGTTTCCTCTGGGTTCTCCAGTTTCCTCCTACTATCCAAAGGTGTGTGTGTGTGTGTGTGTAGCAGAGATGAACTGGGGCTTTCTGGAGAACGTTCTGAGTGGAGTGAATAAGTACTCCACAGTGGTGGGCCGGATCTGGTTGTCCGTTCTCTTCATCTTCCGTATCCTGGTTTTCGTGGCGGCAGCAGAGCAGGTGTGGAAAGACGAGCACAAGGACTTTGTGTGTAACACGCAGCAGCCGGGCTGCGAGAACGTCTGCTTCGACCACTTCTTCCCCATCTCCCAGGCACGGAGCAGAATACAGCCTAACACACAGCTTAACATAGCCTAACAAAGCACACAACATACAGTGTAACACCACTTTAAACACAGTCTAACAGAACCTAACACACAACCTATAACAGCATAAAACACAGCTTAATACAACCTAGCACGCAGTCTAACAAAGCCTAATACAACGTAATACACAGCTAACACTCACCCTAAACAGTCTAACAAACGCAACTTAACACATAGTCTAACAGTACCATAGACACGCTAATGTCACAAACCCCATAGACCCACTAACATCATCGTCCCGCTAGCCCATATACCCACTAACGTCATCACCCCATTAGCCTATAAACCCACTAACATCCTCGTCCCATTAGCCTATAGACCCACTAATGTCACCGCCCCATTAGCCCATAGACCCACTAACGTCTTCGCCCCATTAGCCCATAGACCCACTAACGTCTTCGCCCCATTAGCCCATAGACCCACTAACACCATTGTCCCGCTAGCCTATAGACCCACTAACGGCATCGCCCCATTAGCCCATAGACCCACTAACATCATCGTCCCGCTAGCCACATTAGCCGATAAACCCACTAGCACCATCGTCCCGCTAGCCCATAGTCCCACTAACGTCATCGCCCCATTAGCCTATAGACTCACTAATGTCATCGCCCCATTAGCCTATAGACCCACTAACGTCACCGCCCCCTTAGCCTATAGACCCACTAATGTCACCGCCCCATTAGCCCATAGAGCCACTAACGTCATCGTCCCGCAAGCCCCATTAGCCCATAGAGCCAATAACTTCATCGTCCAGATAGCCCCATTAGCCTCATAGACCCGCCAACGTCATTGCCCCATTAGCCTCATAGACCCGCCAACGTCATTGCCCCATTAGCCCATAGACCTGCCAACGTCATCGCCCCATTAGCCCATAGACCTGCTAACGTCGTCACCCCATCAGCCCCATTAGCCCCGTAGACATGCTAACGTTGCCTCCCCATTAGCCCCGTAGACCGGCTAACGTCGTTGCCTCATTAGCCCCGTAGACACGCTAACGTTGCCTCCCCATTAGCCCATAGACCTGCCAACGTCATCGCCCCATTAGCCTCATTAGCCCCATAGACCCGCCAACGTCGTCGCCCCATTAGCCCATAGACCCGCCAACGTCATCGCCCTTTAGCCCTGTAGACCCGCCAACGTCATCGCCCCATTAGCCCCACAAACATTACTGCCCCTTACTCCCACTAACATCGTCGCCCTGTTTGTATGAAATGTATATTGTGATGTTTGTGCCCGTTCCTGCTCTCAGGTACGGCTGTGGGCGCTGCAGCTCATCATGGTGTCCACACCGTCCCTGTTGGTGGCGCTGCATGTGGCGTATCGAGAGCACAGAGAGAGCAAACATGGGAGGAAGCTGTATGAGGACAAGGGCAGGATAGACGGGGGTCTGCTGTGCACATACCTGGTCAGTCTGATCCTGAAGACGGCCTTTGAGGTGGGAACTCTTCTAACCTTCTACCTTCTGTACGACGGCTTTGAGGTTCCCAGGCTGCTGCAGTGCGAGGAAAGCCCCTGTCCCAACACCGTCGACTGCTACATCGCCAAAGCCACGGAGAAGAAAATCTTTCTGTACATCATGGGCTGCACCTCCATACTGTGCATCACACTGAACGTGACCGAGATGCTGTACATCATCTCCAAACAGTGCTGGAAGTGCTTCAGTAAGAGGTTGGTGGGGCTTTATCAGCATTTATCATTTACATTATTGTAAATGAAAAAAAGTATAATTTCTTAAATGTTCTAATCAATGGCAGATTGAAGGGGTGACAAACATAAGGGTGTACTTACTTTTGTCCATGTGACTGACGAAAAGGACACAAAATATAAAATGTAATGTGGGTGTCATTAGTTGGTATTGAAGTATTGAAGAGGTGGAAATGTTTGCTCAATAGAACATTTCCACAGGATGTGCAGTACTCTTCTTCTAGCGTTCTTCAATTCACTATTGTAAATTGTTTTTGCTGTTCTAAAGTTTGGAATCATTAATTATAATTATTTTATTCAATATACAGTACAAATTATGAGCCAGAAATAAGACAGTTTGGGACAATGACATTATTTGGCCGATTGTGATCACAGGGTCAAGTCCCAGGCCAGGTGCCACTGAGGCGTCCGTGAACAGGGAACCGCACTGGTACATTGCTCCGTGTGGGGAAGGGTTAAAGGACACATTTCACTTAGTGTGATGGTATTCGTTCACAATGACGTCACTATTTATTTTCCCACTTCCGACTGGGAGCATTCTGGACACTAAGTGTAGCGAATCATCATTCAGAACTTCCGTTATTTGAGAAGCAAAGGCTCTAGTTCTGTTCAAACTCATTTTGTTCATTTGTTAGGTACATCCCTGCGAACCACAAGGGCGTGTGCCGCTGCCGACCTCCTTCTACTCTCCTCCTCGGGTCGGATGGACCGAAGCCTCAGTGTGTGAGCAAAGAGGACGAGGTGAAGATCCAGACGCCGCAGAAGGTGAACGAACCGACCTGAGCAGCTCATCCTGTTTAACTGCACACACACCTTTCAGTCTCACGCTGCTGTTTGGAACAGAATTCACAGTGAACTTCAGACTTGTTGTTTTCACTCAAATATAACCGATGACGACTACAGACGCGGTATCGTTCCTCAACAGTGGTGTTATGTATGTACTGTTATATTTGTGTTCAATCCCTGTGTCTTGAATGTTTACCATCATTAAAATTAATTGCACTGCAACTCGTTTTGCCTGTTCCACATCTGCAGCTGGAATAGTAATGTACCCAGGGTTCCACAACTGTGCTCCAGCAGAGTAAACCTGCCAATAAACAGGTGAGGTGAAGCAGCCGAAATCCCATGAACGTCAACCATCCAGGACCAGAGTTGGGCAGCAAAGGACCAGAGTAGAAACACCTTTTTAAAGTGATAGTTTAGCAACAAATAAAATCAAACTTTCCTATTCTAAAGGCAAGACACCCTGTCTGTCTGTACACTTGGCTTCGCCAACCTATCGCTCTAAATGGGTCAGTAGCTTTTAATGCAGGAGACCTGTGTAGTGTCAGATCTTGAGCTCGACTACAGCTGCTTTGTTTTAGTACATGAATACAACCCCTGGCTAAAAGTATGGAATCATCCGTCTCAGACGATGTTCATTCAAATGTTTAATTGTGTAGAAAAAAAACAAAACAAGCACATACATGCCACAAAACTATTGTCACTCAACAATCCAACTTTAAAAACACTATAGTCAAACTATAGTCAATGACAACTGTTTTAACGATCAAACAGAGGGAAAAAATATGGAATCACACAAATCTGAGGAAAATTATATGGAATCACATGCACTTTGCATTTCTAAAACAAACACCTGTGTCTGATTACAACTGCTAATGAGTCCGCAGTTAAAAACGAGTGCTTGCACACATTAGTGACGTGTTGAACCAAGACGATTGACAAAACTCATGGCTCCAACACGAGAGATGTCAGTTGAAACAAAGGAGAGGATTATTAACTTCTTGAAGAAAGTAAATCTTCACGGAACATTGTTCCCAGTCAGCGGTGTCGAAAATCTGGACCAAGTACAAATCAAATGGAAAGGTTGTAAAAGGGAAGCGTACTGGTCGACCAAGAAAGACATCAAAGCACCAAGACAGAAAACTTAAAGCAATATGCCTTGAAAACAGAAAATGCAAGATTCCATATATTTTTCCCTGTTTGTTCTTTAAAACCGTTTTCATTGACTATAGTTGTATTTAGGTGTTTTATATAGTTATATAGTTTTGTGGCATGTATGTGCTTGTTTTTTTCTACACAATGAAACATTTGAATAAACATCTTCTGAGACGGATGATTCCATACTTTTTGCCAGGGGTTGTAGTTTTGCCGCAGTATTTTTACAAAAATGGGCCGCAGACACGTCACCTTTCAATCTTTTATAATGCAGTATACGTGATATATATAAATCCAATATATCCAGTGCATCACTGCGAGACCAAACTAAAATACATACAATAAACCTCAAACACCATCTCCCAGTGAACCAAACAAACCTGACGTGTGAAGAACATGACGCATTCAGGCCAAAACCAAACTGAAATCATTTGGAGTTTGTGCAAAAGCCTAGAACAGTAAATGTCTGTGAATCATTAAAAAGTATCATCCAAAAATGAACAATAAATAACGCGTGGATTTATCTGACAAGGTAACAGTTCATCTCTGCGGGATGAACGTACCTCGAGAAAGAATCATTTCAAACGGTAAAATAAAGGACGACAATGCGGAGGTACAAAATGCAAGCTGTAATAAATTGGTCTCAGTTGTTTTAGGTACAGACTGCTGGTGGCAGTAATTATCCAGAGAACAGTTATGTGCACACAGACACAACATTATAGACAAATTTACAATGCAAGATAAACGAGACCAAAACAGTTATCATCTACACACCGCACTACAGAATTCCCAGTCCAACTGGAGGAGGGGCTATTTTACTTTCAAAGTAAATAATGTCCAGGGAAATATGCAAAAGGTAAAATCCATTATTCCTATAAAGGTTCATGTCCAAAGGCAACAAAATGTGTCAAATAGCTTTAAGGGCATGCTTTGTAGGTATATCATTATCTGCTGTTTTAGTTCTCAACTAAAATAAAAACGACTTTAATACAGTCCTGTCGAGAGATTAGCAGGCGTCTACTCACCTCAAGGGTGTGTACTGTTTCACATACCAAAACATTCCAACAGTTCATTGAAGAAACACGACTTAATCAGCACATTTACTGTCTAAAAACAAAGACCATGCCAGCTGAAATCCATTAGAGGCATTAGGACACCACGCTATGAGTTCCATCACTTCTACATTAAAGACAGTCAGACACACCCTCCTTTTGGATCACCACAGCTGGGCGCATTTCATGCAGCTGTTTGAGCAGGAGTTCAAACACATTGGAAAAACCTCGGTGCACCTCGAAAGTCACGTTGCCAAGAGAGGTCAGCTTCTGCGGGTTCTTAAACTCCACGAGTTTCAAAACATCGGACCTGCTGCACACGACCGAGGCGGTCTTCAGTTTCACGGTGGTCATTCTCTTGTGTGGAACAGCATCCAGCATCACAGAGGCTTTTCTCTTTCCTGTGGACTGGCTGGATTGCTCGAGAAACTGAAGGAAGGACACCTCAAAGCCCATTGGCTTGAAAGAGCCCAACATTGACTTTTGCTCAGGGGCTTCCTCGTGTGCCAGTGTGGTGCTGGATGACGTTGAGTCGGAGTTGATGTCGGCGTAGTTGACAGCGCAGCTGTGGGCGGTTCTTAGCCGTGTCACCCTCTTGTGAGCAAAGGGCTTGTTCCTATGTACCTTACGCGGACGCCCTCTCCTCCGCTTGACCACCACAGAGACGTCGGAGCTCGTGTCAGTGGACGGTTTGGGTTCCTCCGTGCTCTCCTTCTCAGATGTTGGCTTTGAGAATTCAGACTCGCTGGGCGCGGTGTCAGGAGCCTCTTCGTTCTCAGATGTCTCGACAGAGCTTTCGCAGGACTTCTCGGTATCGTCGCTCCTTGACATTATACGCTTGTACCTTGAGCGGGGCGACTTCTTACAATGTATGTAGCTGCTTCTCTGCTCCTCCAAGTACTGTTTGGGAAGGCCGTGCTGGATGTAATGTTTTATTATATTTCGTTCCGAACTAGCCACCGTCTCGCAACCTTTGATCATACAAGGGTACTGCAATGGAAACCTCTTTGTGCACATGGCAGAGGCTTCCTCCTTGGTTTTCAAAATGGGCTTGCCATATTTCGTCCAGTGGTTGTTTCTTTCTTCTTTTCGCTTCTTCTCACCCGCCTTCTTCTCCGGCTTCTTATTAACTTCACGGTTTTCCTTCTCTAAACAGACAAAGGGGTTCTTCCGGGGACGACCAAGCTTGACACCTTTAGATTTCATGATCTGGAGTTTGTACAGGTGCTGATGTTTCTTCATGGTGTGCCGCAGCAGATTCGACCGTGTCGAGTAAGTGCAGTCACAACCCTCGACGTCACATCGAAACATTCCCTCCACGGCTTCTACTCTGGAGACCATTGCGTCTTTATGCTCCTTGTCAATGTGACTAACATACTTCCAGAATGCTGTGAAAGTAATGCTGCAGTCTGGCTGGTCACACTGAAACCTGCCCAACTTAATGCCAGACATCATCATACCTGCCTTTTCGAGGCTTAGCCTGTGTAGCTGAAGGTAATGTTGCAGCAGGTCTGTAACCACCAGGAATATCCGAGAGCAATCTTTAATTTGACACCGGAATTCTTTCATTTCGGTGTCCTCACCATCAGGTATGTCAGACTGCTCCTCATCATGTTCATTTTCCTCCGCCTCCTCCTCTTCTTCCTCCTCCTCCTCCTCTTCCACATCATTGTTGACCTCAAATTTTGGGAGGTCAGACTGATGTATGGATCTGTAATGGAGAATCAAATTTTGCTGAATTGTGAACGCAGCCACACAGCCCTGATGAACACAACGATATGGCCTGTAGGGGCTGAAGACATCATCCATGTCCACCTTCTTCTCTCTAGCCTTTTTGGGTACTTCTCTTGGTTTTGGCAGTTTAGGTCTTGCTAGTTTAGGCTTCTTGTCTAGGGACAGATTCTCTGTCACTGCACTGGCTGCCACAAGCGGCGCACCTGTTGGCAAAGATCCTCTAGGTGGCATTTCATGGTTTTGAAGACCGTGTGCAAGATGTCTTGATCCAAACTGCCCATTTAACTGTTGCTCCATGACTGAAGATGTAACCAACGAAGGACCGGACCGAATCACTGATGGATGAATGACTGCCTGTCTCTGGCAGTGAGCAGCAGGTACAGTCTGTATGGTCCCTGGGAGACGAGTGGGCAAAGGACTGATGCAAGGCTGTTGTACAAAAGGCTGAACACTGCATTCTGATTTAGCTCTTCCATCAGCTGCCATATGAACACCAGTGCCATCAAGATGCTTCTGTCGCACACCATCACAGATTGTCTTTTTTACTGGACAGCCATTTGGAATGCACAAATCAGAGATGGTTGGAGCAGGACATGGACTTCCACCACCATCCACAGATCTCCGGTTATAGTGCTGCTTTCGGAGCATTCCCAGCTGCTCTTGTGTATAATTGTGAACGGACTGATAATGGACTTTGAGGTTTGAGTTTCTAGTGAAATTCTTGGAACACACTTGACAAGTAAAAGGAGCTAATTTCACCTGCTCTTTCCTGTACTTATTGAGCATGTTGTCTGTGTAGTTGTGCAGTTTGACCAGATGCTTAAACAGGGCATCCTTCGTCATCGCTCTGTAACCACAACCATCACGGTCACAGGAATAGCCGGGTATCTCAACAGTGGGGGTCACGATGTCTGAGGTTTTAGTGGAGCGGTCAATCTCTGGAAGCTTAGGAGAAGCTGGTTTGCATTCAGTCACTTCTCTGTCCAAATCAAGTTTTTCAAATGCTTTCAGAATGTCTGTCAGATCATCGTCTTGTTGTACAGATGAACTAGAGGATTCATCATTTGTGTTGCTGTCTTTAGAAACAGATGCAGAAACAACACCAGCAGCTTGGATAGGAGTGTCAGAAGATAATGCAGCATCATTAACAAAACGATACTGGTCATTCTGAGGGACCTTCTGGATGACATGGGAAACTTGCTGAGGAACAGCCATTGCAGGACTTGATGGAACAGAGTTTTGCAAATTTGAATTCTCACCACCTTGACTTTGACACGAACTATTTTTTTTGTGGAAGTCTCCAGCTAATATCTGCTCACGAAGTTTTTCCTTAACGCTCTTTTCAGATACCAGATTCTGCGCAAGAGTAGCCATGGCAGCCAGAAGCCCATCATTAGATATCCCGCTCGAGTTACCACTGGTAGATTTCTCTTTGATCTCCTTCATCTTGCTTAGGGTTTCAGTTTGAAGAATTTTATCAATATGATCAGTGGGAACCCCGCTGAACGACGTGGAAGAGTTGTCATCACCTAGCAAGCGAGAGAGAAGTGGATCTGGGAGACTGCTGTCAGTATACCCTTGACTGCAGGACTGGGTGTAATTAACATGATGCTGATGGCTGTTTTCTTTGATGTTACCAGTGTGCTGAATCACACTGCTTTGGCCATCGTGAGGGTAAGATGCTGATGTATTGACAAATGTGTGCGGTCCTACTCTAACAGGCTCGCACAGATTTCCTGAATTTTGCTTGATTACCTCAGTGGTCTGCTTACTACTGGTAGGATATGTGGAATCTTTCCCTCGCAGGAAAGTAACATTAGGGAACAATTTGGGGTCAAGTGGACCTTTATTCACTATGTGAAAAGGCTGGTTGGGATTCATATGAACAGATGTTGTTGGCTGGGGGGCGGTCACAGGGGAGTTTAGAAGATCCAGAAATGAGGCAGGAAGGTCGGCACTCAGGTCTGCCTCATCGAAGGCTTTGCAGTGAGCACGTTTAGATAAATGTCCTCCAAGAGACTTAGGACTCTGGAACTCCCTAAAGCACCTACAGCAAATGAACTTTCCATCTCTGATGATTGCAGGCCACTTTGTTCTTCTGCTTCGTTTTGCTTTTTTCATGTCACCACCATTAATTGAAACTGCACCATCATCTTGAGAACTATCTTGAGAGTTCTCCACGGCTGAAGAGATTATTTTTTGGCAAGAACTGTCTGGAGGTGGTAAACCCAAATTTGGGTTTCTTTCCAATTTCACCACACACTCTGTGTGCTTGGGTTGCTGAGTATAGGACGATGCAGAGGAATTGTTGGGGTGGCCAGGTATAGCAGGATTGCTCAGTCTGTGGGTACTGTCTGTTTGGGAGGGTATGAAATTGCATGAGGGGTTACTTTGAGGCTGCAAAGAAGGGTAGCCCATTCCTTGATGTTGGGGGTCTGTCCCTTGGCCTTGTGAAACTGTTTCCACATGAGAAGGGAAGCGGTTGTTTGAAAGGGCATTAAGGTTTGAAGTCACTGCTGGCGAATGGCAGGGCTGCTGTTGAAGCACTCTATTGGCTGGGACAGAATTCCATGAAGGCTCAAGTGCAACATGAGGCTGATTTGCAGTGTTTCCCAACTGAGAGAGCACAATGGGATCCAAGATACTCTCCATTTGGTTAGGGAAAGGTTGCCCAGTGGGATTCGGTAAATGGGAAGACATGGAGGAATAACTGGAGCTGGGGCAGTTTGCTGGATAAGCGGAGGGTCCAACAGGACTTTGCATTTGTTTTGTAGGAGTGGGAATTATTTGACCCAGATGTTTCTGTGCAGATGCAATTGAACTTGGGTTCCTATTCATGGACACAGATGTGTTTGATGTTTGATGAGCTCTGTTGTTTTTTCTTGCTAGTTTCCACTGAGTATAAAACTCAGGATGAGTAGCTTTCATGTGCTTGGTCAGACTTCTGTAGGACAAATATTCCCGAGAACAATTTTCATATGCACACTTGTATTTTTCCTTCTCCTCTGCTGCTTGGCCAGGGTTGTTTGTGTGCAGTGGCATAGCTGGTCTGCTCTCCAAGACCTGCATGTTGGTGGGAAAGGGAGTCACTTGTGGAGGAAGCCTTTGAGACACCGACATTACTCCAACACTATTATCGTTAATGGTCTGCGTTAAGGATCCCATACTGTTCACATATGGTACTTGATACTGTGCTTGCATCGGCGCTATGGAATTAGAACTATATTGTCCATACTCCGGACTGCCATTGTTGTACAGAGGCAGGTTTTGAGTTTGTGAAGCTGCATTCTCCATTTGTCCCTGCAACACCTCTCTAGAGGGGGCTTGCTGAAAGTCCTCTAAAATGTTCTGGTAGGAGGACGCTGGAGGAACTGGGCATGGAGGAGCAAGCATTGGATCATTCATCAGTGCATCTAGCAAGGAATCCTCTGGTCTTGGTTCATTCAAGGGAACCATGGGAGGGTTGACCGGTGGTTGGATCAGCTGGTTATCCATTTGAGGGATCTGCGGCATATTAAAGTCCGGATCAGGTGGCTCAGTTTTAAGAGTTCCAGGGTCAAAGGCCTGTGTGGGGCCTGGCCCAGCAGTATTAAGCATGCTTTCAATGGAGTGTTTCACTTTCACAGAGCTTACTGGGTAATTCGATGGGCTCAGTTCACAGCTGGAGCTTAACGGGAGCCCCACAATGTCATCCTGTTGAACAGGCTCCTTGGGTACTTGACTAGATTCTTCAGGCAGAGGTTCCACATGCCCACTTTCCTCTTCTTTCTTAATGTTGTGGCCTTCCTCATGCAAATCTAACTGAGCTTGAGTATGAAACACTTTACCGCAGCCAGGCACTTTGCAAGTGAATGTTTGGTAGTGCTGTGCCTCATGGTCATATAGTTTAAAAGCCTCATAGAAAATTTTTCCACAGCCAGGGAACATGCACTTTGCCTTGAAAACCGGATGGTCTTTTCTGTGTACGAGAAGCTCAGTGTTGGAATCAAAGCTGGCTTTACAATTTAACTGTATGCAAATATAGGGCTTCGTGCCACAATGGACCTGGAGATGGTCATTGAGGTGATTGACATTAACAAACTGACGACGGCAATACTGACAAATTATCTTCGTGCTCTGCAATTCAAGGAAGCGTTTTGCTTCTTCAACTTCCCCGTGGTCCTTTACATGGGCAATGAGATTACGGAAGTACTTAAAACCCTTCCTGCAGTTTGGAACAGGACAAACGTTACCCTCTCGTCCATCTGCTCGGACCCTAGCGACCCCTGTCTGAGGACCCACTGTATCTCCATTGCAGGGGTTGTCAAAGTCTCCATTGCAGTTATTTTTTGGTTTTGTCTTTCGAGCCTGATTTTCTCCTATTTTTGTTTTCAAAGTAGAAAAAGCAGGGCTGGTGACTTTTTCAGTTGCCAGTTTCTTAGTGGTTTTCATCGCAGCCAATCGCTCTTTGCAAGACACCTTTACGTGTGATGCTACATGAGGTTCCAGAGTCTCTCTCGTTTCAAAAGTCTCTGTACATATCGGACAGTTGTAATATCCATCTTTGAAGTGAGTCTGTGCGTGACGGACTATTCTGTGACCAAGAAACTCCTTGTCACAGAGAACACAATATTGCATGTAAGCTTGCCAATTTCTAAACCTAGCGGATACAAAACCTTTCTCCCTTAACTTCTTAATTTCTCTATTTTTCTGTTTCTGGTCTGCTATTTCCTTAAGTTCATTTGTAGCATCCAAAAAGCATTCCGAAACATCCTTGAATTCAGACGGCAAACCAGACTCATCGTGTTCTTCAGGGTGATCATCATTTAGCTCATCAATGGAGGACACTATGGACGCCTCCTCACCCATTAGACCTAAACAATGGCGTTTTAGTGTCTTCCAGTCCCAGAACTCAGGGTCAAAT
Source organism: Lepidarchus adonis (assembly GCA_037576955.1). NCBI lineage: Eukaryota > Metazoa > Chordata > Actinopteri > Characiformes > Lepidarchidae > Lepidarchus > Lepidarchus adonis. The sequence goes on along the minus strand of JBBIGC010000152.1, from coordinate 16,632,227 downwards.
AGCCACTGGGTTTTAAAAACCAATAGAAGTTCACAACGCAGAGAATTGGGTACCGGAAGGTTCTCCTCCTCAAGCTTCTGATCTGGCTCGTTGTACAGTGTTTCCACAGCATAGTACGATTCAACTGTTGGTTCGAGAAGAAATTCTGTCAGCTGGCAAGCCCGTTTCACCTCCAGGTCAGCAGGCAACAGGCACGAGATGGTTTTACAGATAGTGGCCTTATTAGCCCCCTCGCAGGATTCCATTTGGAGAGCACTAATACACATCTCAATGCAGGTTGGCAATCCCGTCTTGTCCAACTGGGAGATTTAAAGATAAATAAATAAATGAATATGATTATTAATTTCTACATATCAAATAGGCAAAACAGACTGAGGGGGATCACAGGCTGACAGGAACTGCTCACCTCTGACTGGATCACTTTAATGAAAAACAGAAGGTGAAACACAGTTTTGGCCAAGCGAGACATCTGCCGGCATCGTTCTAGAAACCCTTGCTCAGAAGGCTCCAATCGCTTCAGAAGTTTGCTCCAAAAAAGGGTTAGTTCCCTATGACAGACACACATACAGAAAGAGTGAAGATGTGTGTATGTAAGCAATGATAAAACTTTAATCAACAATAGCCATTAAATCATCACCACCCATCACTTCGGAGTGCTTCCAACTCTAACGCAGTGCTCAATTGTCTCTGGGGGTCTACATTTTAATCTGTAGGAGTTCTTTTAACACTGATGATTTTGCATTTCTTCTCCACACACGCTGATTGTGACAAAGCCCACACATGACTCACCAAGCGCAGTAGGTGTCTTCCTGGAGGAGCTGTCGACTCAGAAAGCCAGAGCACAGAGTGAACGCTCCTTTCTCATCCCCATCTGCCTCCAGGTTACAAATCATCTCCAGAGCATCCCGACAGTCCACCTTTGACAGCTAAAGTGAAGGAGGATTAAACAATTAAAATCTTTGAACTTCTCAGATCTCTGAATCCATGTAATATTAATATGCTAACTAACTAATACCCAACAAACAGCACATGTAGATTAACATCGCCAGCATTCACATGAAAAGTGCAACACTGCTCACCTCTTCCATTAGGGTTTGCTGTGAGGCAATAGTGCACAGGCAAACGAGATAAATCTGCTTGAAGTTGACGTTCCGTTCATCAAACTCAGGAAACTCTGCACAGGCTTTAGACAGCAGTACAGCTTTGTCCATGAAGTTCTCTTTAATTAAGTACTTCACTCTCATATGCAGTAGTTCTGCTCCTTCCCGTGTGAAGAGCTCATGAACTGAAAGGAAACAGAAAAAACGTACTGGAAGTTAAGGGAAGTTAAATGTTCCTGCAAAATATTAAGGCATTGATCAAATATGACAAAAATCAGACAACTACTGCAAGTGCTCTCAAGATTCAAGTTCAAAAGTATATGCACACACAAGGCAGGTGTGTGTATTTGCCCCAAATTGTCACAGTAAAGATGTTACAGTTGGGTGCAGACAGAAAACTGGTATTAAACTGCATTAAAAATACACTGGAAAATAAAAATACAGACTTACAGCAACAAAAAAAATCGGAATTAGTTTAAACTTGATTGTAAGATTTTGCCAGAGGTTCATAATCTGAGAACTAGCGTTAGCATGGTAATTAATATATATATATATTTTCATTTTATATTAATATTATTGATGAAACAGGAATTTAAGGCAGATTGTAATTTTTTTTTTTACTAAAAACATTTTGTGTATGTATACCATGAAATACAACACAGCCGTCTTGGACAGCAAAGCTGGCATTAAAACAGGACTGACAGAAGGAAGTGAACTAACTACTGCCAACTTTTACACAAAACAGAACATGTTCTTTTAGTGTCAGCCAAAAGTAATATGATTACAACCTGTAGATACAAAAGTAATAAAACCACAATTGCAATTTGTTGCACAGAACTAACAGCTCTAGAACAAGGTTATAATAGTTTTGGATTTTTCATTAGTTTTAGTTTTTATTTCGTTTTGACTTTTTGTTTTCAAATTC
>JBBIGC010000152.1:16567330-16579010 GCA_037576955.1 Lepidarchus adonis | reverse complement strand
CTAACCCCCAACTGCTCACCATGTACGTCGCTCTGGATAAGAGCGTCTGCCAAATGCTGTAAATGTAAATGTAAAGTACTGTTGTTTCATCTGTGAATGGGACAACAGTGCCAAAGAGTCACACTATTCTCAACAGAACTGGCCACTCCATAAAAAGGTAGTTCCAGGACAGAGGTGTGACACATCAATTGCTTGTTGACTCAGCAAAAATATTTTCACCTCCTATTTCAAATAAAACTTGAATAAGGAAGGCAAAGATTTTCATTATATAAGGCTGATGTTCCCAAGAATAACTAATTCCAAGATCAAAGAGGGCTTTTTTGTAGGCTCCAGATCAGACATGTTATGAGTGACAAGTGGTTTGAAAATCTGTTAGTTGCAGTGGTGGCTGCTAGTCCTTCAAACAGGGGAAGCTTATTTTAGGCCTGTAGCATAAAATTTGTTATGTTATTTGTACATTAATTCTGAGGTTTCATCAAGAGGCCAACAGTAAATTTTTGTCACAGCACTTCCAGTCAACCAGTTCACCTTGTCAGACCAGGTAAAAAGACTAAGATTGTCTAAAATGTCGGCCGCTGGAATCCAACACCTTTCCTCTGGTCCATACCCCTCCCAGTCCACAAGGTATTGAAGGCCACTCCTCTGCTGTCCATGATGTTACAAACAGTGTACAGAGGGATGCCTCCCACTGGTACGCCTTCAGCCAGAGGACCATCAAGGACCTGTAAGGGGCGGATGCTGCCATGTTCCCGCAGTTCCTCGCCAGACCACACGAGGGGACATAGGGCGTCAGAACCCGGCTGTTCGTTGTCACAGACAGTCCATCAGAGCGGGTAGTGCGGTCGCTGTAGTACCCATGATGAGGTGCCATCAGCGGTGACGAGTTTCACCTGTGGAGCAGGCCGGTGACGAGCTTCAGCTGTTGAACGGAGCATAAGAAGGCACCTTGCGCTGAATACCAGGCTGGTCCATTGTTGTAGAATCCACAGCAAACCTTTCAGACCAGCCGGTATTTGGTAGTGGGTCAAAGACATTGTACGTCGAGTTCACAATCTTCTGCTGCTCTCAGGAGTTGGGTTTTTTTTTCCCGCCTCTATTTCGGCGCTGTTGTTCCCGCTCTTCTGCTGTAATTCCCACAGGCAGACAGCGCGGTGAGATAGCTCAATGTGTTAGTGCGCTTGCTTCTGCAGCGCTGAGTCAGGGGTTCAAAGCTCGCCCAAGGCATATTTGTGATCACTCTCAGTTTGTGTATTTAGGTGCAGGAGTGATCCCCCTTAGTTTGTTTTTGTTTTTTGGCCGGTTCCCTTTTGTTTATTTATTTTACTGGCCGTCTCTGCATTTGGAGTTCTGTCTAAATTCCCGTGCTGGGCCCTCGCCAGCACATTACAGGACCAGCTTTAGAGACACATGAAACACAGGAGAAAATGAAACGTTTTAAGCAGTAATTACTTATATGACATCATTAATTTTCTTTTGAATTTTGAACAGACCAATACACTTTGGAAGTGTACCCAACTTGATGTCCAGAGTGAAAAGCCAAACTCTAGAACCCATGGGAAGATCCTGCTGTTCTCTTCTGCATCTGTCGGCTTTGCTTGCCCGCTTGAACCATTCATTGACTGCTGGCACACCTGTAGGCTCTGGGTGCCAAGGAAGAAGAGGAGGCTGGCAGAAATGTCAAGTTTTTTCATGAAAGCCCTCCAAACGTGGGAAATGAACTGCGGCCCTCAATCTGAAATTATTTCCTGTGGTATACCATGTTACCAAGTCTTTTGTTACAAAAGACTAAGTGGAACAAAGTCTCTGTTAGCTAAAATGCAGTATGCAGTTTGGAAAGAGGGACAAATCTACTAGACTAGGTAAAACGATCAACTTTGACCAATATGCAAGTTTTTCCATCTGATATGAGCAAATTGGTAAGGACATCCACTGCTAAGTGTGACCATGGTCTTTGAGGCCCCTACGCAGGTCTCTATCACTCTTTGTCTGGGCACATACTGAGCATGACTTAACATAAGTTGCTACAATCTCTTGTAGTTTCAACCACCAGAACTTCTCAGTGACGAGTGCAATGGTTTGTTGTAGGCCTGGGTGCCCTTTCGCTGTGTTGGTATGCACCCACCTGATTAAAGTGTCTCGTAGCTCTAGAGGTACATGCGTTTTTTCTGGAGGGCATTTGGGGGGGGGGTGCATTTGCCAGATTGGCAGTTTCAATCTCTTTTCCGATTTCCCATCTGTTGGTTGCACAGAAGCAAGTATCATGGAGAATGGATGCTGGTTCTTCCTCCTGAAATGCTCTACAGAGGGCATCTGCCTTTCCATTCTTGGAACCCAGTCGATAGGAGATGTGAAACTGGAACCTGGTGAAAAACAAGGCCCACCTGCTTTGGAACTCTAAATTCTTATGGTCTGTGAGTATTAGAAATGGCAACTGAGACCCTTTAAGCCAATGTCACCGCTCCTCCAGCGCTATTTGCATGGCCAATATTTCACGGTTACCAACATCATAGTTAATTTCTTTGGGAGACCATTTTCGAGAGAAAAAAACACAATGGCACAATATGGCCATGTTCTGTTATACCCAGTCATGATCCCCTCTTCTGTTACCAGTACACCTACTTAAGCGTCAGCCAAATGAATAAATGTAAATGTAAATGTAAATGTAATGAAATACCTTAAAAACAGCACAATTAACATATTTTACAAAGTTTTTACACTTATTTTGCCTCTATCCCAGCTACTTTTGAGTATTACAGGTAATACATTGCAAATATAGTTATATAAAAATATATAATCAAGTTGGTCAGCCAAAACATTAAAAGTATTTTCATTATACTTTTTCTCAGTATAAATAAAGGATCAAGAGAATTTGGGAATGGCAGTCCCCCTGCTGTTTACAGCTAAATTAAACTAAACTGACCACTGGCTACCTTATTAGTCACCTTTGACTCTGACCTTCTCTGCTGTTGCCTATGCTGCCTAAGATTTAACTTCTTGCATGGTTTTAGCACACCGTTTTGGGCCTTTATCCTTGGCCCTGTACATATATATCCAGATATGTGAAAGTGAATACGCGATTACACAAAGTGCACCACAACAAAATAACCTCTGCATTTAACCCATCACACATATACACATGAAGCAGTGGGCAGCTGTCAATAGTGCCCGTGGAGCAGTGAAGTATGCGATTGGACCTCTGGCATGTGTTTGTAGGTTAGTTTTTGTTGCGTTTCTTGCACAGTTTATGTGTTTAATATAATAATACATTTCTTTTCTCATTAATATTCCAACATTTCTTATGACTGCTCATATTACTCTGTCAACTTGAAAGTAAATGTAGTGTGAAAGATACATCAAGCAGATTCACTGGGACACATCCTCAGTGATGTAGCCTGGGGATATAGGGTGTTAGGCTTTCAGCATCATACACTCTCATCCAGGCGACTCGGCCAGGGTTCATTAGGCCCCAGTCTGTGTCCAGAGACTTTCTGCCCTCTCTATCCAAAGCCACCTAGTGCCCAGCCTTCTCTAGTTTTCCACCAGCTCCTGGTTCTTACTGTGTTTCCTTTCATTAGCCTCATCCATTCGTTCTTCTCAAGGAAATGTGAGTTCCAGCATGATCAGTTGTTTACTGAATCTGACACAATGATCATGTCTGGGAGGAGAAGTGTAGCTGTTATTCTGGTTGGGAACTTCAGCTGCTTGCCTAGGTCCATTTCCAGCTTCCAGCCAGTGGTGTATACATATAAATATGTAAAAGTATAAGGCAATTCTTGTTCATTTTTAGTTGTTATAAAAATAAATCTCACTTATTACTATTTAGAGTGTGTGTAAATATGTCTATTATATTTTTGTAATATGAAAGAATGTCGCAAACCACTTAATTTGATTGTTGTCTCTCTGGCTGTGATAGATTTACTGTTATAGTTGTTCTAGGCTCAAACTGCTTGCCCATGTTGTTACTTGACGCTCTTCAAGAATACAGAGAATGACAAATTGTCAGCACAGCATATGTACATTGAAAATATTAAAACACATTTGCACAATATATTTCCAATATCCAGTTAAGCAATAGCCAGCACCTTAATAAAATATATTGTATTGTATTGTTGCTGAAGTAAGTTTATGTTGAGAAGGGGCAATGTGGAAGGTTAAGTCTTTGTTCATGCACATTACCAAATACCCAATATAACACCACAATCCCAATGTAGAATTTTTACGTATATATTAATTATGACACAATGATTGGTTTGATCAAATTGTTATAAATGGTCTAAAAACAGAAAAGTAAAATTAATCTGGTTTAATAAAAAAAAATAATAATTTGGGATGGACATTACATGTACATTTAATAATATTTTCTTTCCTTCTTTACCATTGATGTCGCATTGTGGCAAATCAAAGTTTGCATATCTCCCAAAGTCGATGTGCCATTTTAATGTTTTACACTACAAACTTGTCTCCAAAAAGTATCCAATTACTTTTGGAGCTAAAGTGGACAATAGGTTGTGCATTATTCAGAGTATGATGCAATTAGAATAGGCACTTTTGTAGTCATTCATTTGAACTGATGTCTAGATACAAGGTGTGAAGCATTTACATACACATGAAATCTTTTAAAGAATATTTATCAGTGCAGAATCTGTGTTGAAAATTTGAAGAGTCAAAGTTAGTCTTACGCACTTCCTAAACCATGGGTAGAACAAAGCATATATAACTGGATTAATGGCAGAATTAAGGTAAACCAGCATCAAGACTTTTTGAAATGATCCAATTTCTATATCTACAGAATTCCCTAATACAGTATATACAAAGTATGGAAATAAACAAGCTAAAAATACTGACACTAATATGCCAAGTACTTTTGCTGCTTTTCTCTCTGACTTCATTGAGTCTGTTAAAGACTTTGATGACTTAGTGTGAATTTTAAGGTCTCTTATAGTAGTTGCATGTTTCCTTGCAATAACAAAAACTAGAGCATACAGTATGATAATAAGAGCACATGGGAAAACAAATGAGAACAGAAGATCTACCAGAGACCAGACCTCATCCAAAACCAAAAAGCAGTCTCCAGGACACATAACCACATTTGCATAGTATCCATTAAAGTACTGAAGTGTGATATTATAACATAGCACTAATAACCAGTTCAATAACACGATAATGCACATTGTGTTCACAGAGACTGTGTGAGTGTAGAGGAATGGATCAGAGAGAGCAAAATACCGATCAATAGCAATGAGAGCAACATTATATATGGATGTGTTTGTCAGAAAATAAGAGGTCAATATAAAACAAACACAATAAACAGCACTAAAAATCCAACAGGATTCAATCATCCATATTAACGATATAGGGATCACAAGCAGTCCCACCAGAAAATCAGACACAGCTAGAGAGAGGATGAGCATGTTAGTTGGTGTGTGGAGCTGCTTGAAATGACAGACAGAGATGATGATAAGCAGGTTTCCACACACTGTTACCAGAATAACAGCAGCTGCAAATATATACAGTAACACATACACTGCAGTAGATACAGATCTCTCTGGGCAGGAAAACCAGAGACATTGATAACTTTGGTTGAACTCCATAAAAGTCATGAATCCAGCATATAAAAACTTTTCAAAGGAGTAATGAAGATGCTGACATTTCCTGAAAAAAAAGTATTAGGAATTAGGTATGATGGTAAGACTGGAAGTTCATGCTGAGGGGTATTGTGGGGTGTGGTAGCAGCACACATATTTGTACTGTTTTGAATCTGATCACTCCCCCTAGTCTGAATGATGGCCTAATATACATGATGTCATGGAGTGTTGGCTTTGTAGTTTGCACACATCTCGTCGTTGAAATGTGAAACAGAGATAATTTTATGTGTATCTTATCAAAAATGAGTAATTAGTAAGAGTAGTTAATAATTAGTTAGGGAAAGTGTCATTTATGCTGCTTTTTTAATTTAAGTTGTCATTGGCAACATGCCAGACAAAGAAAATCCTTATTCTGAAAAGTCTTGTTTTTGGAAACATCTGGGATTTTGACTGATACATTGCAAAACTGGAAACTGGAGATAAAGTTGTAAGCAGCTCTATAAGCTACCGTTCGCCTAGCACTCCACTTATAGACAGAATGCTTAGAATTACAGATTTACAGCATGATTGTCCATTAATTTTCGCACAATTAATGAGCCCATTTACATGGCAGTAACTTTAGTTGTATTATTTAATTTGAAAATTTAGATAAATTACTCTATCAGCATAAGTACAAGAATTATTTTGTACCTTTGCTACTTCCAACACTACAGCGTTTTTGTTCTCAGGTTTTTGTTAAATTGCGTTTTCCAATTTGTAGGATGTTATAGTAGCAAATTGATTAGGAAATTGCCTTCAAGAAATATAAATGAAATCAAAACTTGCAACGATCGGAAGCAGTATAAACAGCATAATTTCTTGCTGCTAGTAACAACAGGGTCAGACATACTGGAATGTGCATTTTCACAAGACTACCCATATTGGTGCAAAAGAAAACACTGGATTAAACTAAACATAATAACAGTTTACTTATCCCCTTTAATGATTAGGCAGATTGCAGCACAGTTCAGTTTATCTTTAAATAACAATTTTGCATCTTCATCATTTGTTTGGATTGGATGTTGAAAAACTAAAACTGAACTTTAAGCACTTTTTAAAATCAATTCTTCATGCAATGTTTAGCATTTGTAAAAAAAAATATATATATAATTAAATGCTTTATTGAGTTCTGTTTTTGCTATTTCAAACAAAAATATTCAATATGTATGTCAGTTGTTAGATATTGTGATAAATACATAATTATGGTAAAATCCTCTGTGTTCGAAATGCTTTGGAGATCAAATGAGCAGAGATGAAGTATAATAGAGAAGGGTTTCTGGGCCACACACCACAAGTAGGCCATGAAGTACCCTTTAGTAGGACAAAATTTGTGCTAGGCTAGTCACAGCACTTTAAGTCATAAAAACAAAAAAATAGTAAATATTAGGTAGTATATTATATATATAAATATGTATATAAATATTAGGTAAATAGTAGGTACCATGGGTGGTCTGTAGGTGGTGCTATAGTCAGAATGACAGCTCTCCCAACACCCAGAGGGTGTTGGCTTTTACCTGAAGGGAGTTTGGTCAACTTTGGGGGATTTAAAACTGACTTCCCCCCACACCAAACTTCCTCTCTACGCTGGACCTCTCTCTCTGCTGGAACCCCAGGAAGGAGCTCTCATCATGAGGGGATCAACAATCCTCTGTCTCTCTTGCATGGGCCTTCCTCAAGATCCGACGCCCAAGAGAGAGACAACCTGATCCACCATCATGCTACAACATCAACTTTCTTTCTTCAATGAGACAAGGATCACATCAGCAACTAACCAACCAAGCTCTCCCATTGAAAAGCAGGTTCCAGAACCTGTTCCGAACCCTTCTCTTCTCGTCTGCAAGGAATGGACAACACAGCGACATTCCCAGACACTGGAAGAAATTCCTGGACGACAATGCCAGAAGAAATGCCCAGACACTGGATAGCCACATGCCTGAATCTCCAAGCTCTGACTGGAAGACAACTCCTTTGTCCAAACACATGAGACTGAACTTTTCCTGGGCATTAGCTTAGCAACATCAGATCTAATGTTGTATAAGTTAAACTGTTGTGTTCATGTTTTGTTGAAACTTAGAAAGTGATCAAGTTTATGAACCTGTGAAGAAATAAGATTTTGCACATCTAGATCTTGTCTTTGCCTGAAACTGTCCTTTTTACTAAACTTTAATAAACACTACACCCTGTTTACTAAAGGTCTATTTTTATTTTTAAGGTTGAGTAGTACTAAACTTTTTTTTCATCAGCTTGTAACAGCCTGCATTATTCAATTTCTCACTCTTCAAATTTAAGAAGACATTCTTTAGTGTAAATGAGGAACTATCCCTCAGCACGTCCTTAACAGAGCACAGAGAGTCGTAAACAACCCATGAGGAGGGGGGGGGGGGGGTTGCATTCCTCACAGCACACACACACACACACACACCCAACACACAAACACTCCTAAGCCCATGTGTATATATATTAATTTGTGTAAATAAATTATTTTTACTTCAACAAGTGCCATTCATTGTGATGCTACTGATTGTCTGGAAATATATCAAAGACTCACACTTGTGTTAACAACCTTCAGATCAGTTGATACTGTCTTTTTAGTTAGAAATTAAAGATCACAGTATTTCTGATCTGAGATAAATTGAATGAGACAATAAATTTATAAATTATAAAAATAAATTTATGAGACTGATTTTAATTTTTAAACCAATGATCGTATGCAGACCGAGGCCAGAACCTACAATATAATCCAGATTAATTATCAGAACTAGGTAAGTTGTCAGTTGTACTTCTTAACAGTGCTCCAGTGCGCCAGCAAATAGTGTTTAAACTGTATTATTTGTTTGTCTTGTCAAGTTTTTGTTTCTGTCTGCTATTGAGTATGATGTTTATCACATATGACAGACACATCCTGCTCAGGAACAAATGTACAATTTCCTTAACAAACCTGCCTGCTGAGATTTCTCTGTGGTGCTTTTTGTAGCCGTGTACCCCCCGCTGCCTAGGGCTGGAGGAATTGTACAAAACTATTAACATGATACAGACCTTGCACCCAGATGGATTTCTCGTCATTGCCGACTTCATCTATGCAAACTTCATGTCCGTCCCACCCAAATTCCACCAGCAGGTGAAGTTCACAACAAGAGAATAGATCTTCTTGGACAAAGAATACACCAATGTGCACAATGCCTACAAAACAGCTGCGTGTGCCCACATTAGGTCCTCCAACCACACCATTGTGATACTGCTGCCCATGTACACATCTCTGCTGGAATGCACAAGATCTGCCAGGAGAACCATCAGAGTTTGGCAGAGTGGAGCTGTCTCAGCAGGACTGGTTTGGGTGCACAGCCATGAAAACTTTTTTTCAGCTTATGCTTAGATAAGCTGATATCACTTACTAGTCCACTGCTGCATTAAGAAATACAACCTGAATCTCTATTCTGAAAAAAGGTTAAACTTCAATTATATACAGAAACACAGTTCAGTTCTTTGGACTCAAGCTCATCTCAGATGGACTGAAAGACATTGTGTGCTGTGGTTCTTTCAGCTTTGTATTAGGGAAAAAAATATTTCAAACCCTCTGCACCATACATTAAAACAGATATTTTATCAGATAAAAGGTTCTCACTGTTTTTGATTTTTAAAGCAGTGTAGTATTTTAAAACAAATACTACAACAGCGTTGTTTTGTGAACATAGAGTGTATGTGTTTGACTGGTATGCAACAGTCCATGTTGGTGCCTATTGAAAATGTATTGAGCATCAAGAGGAGGAGAAGAATCAGACAATGGTCACCACAGATGGCTGAGCATTTACATTTTTTTTATAAATCAAGAATAGGCAACAGGCTGTTTTTTCAGTTCTCAAACAATTAAAAGGAAATGTGATGTAACACAGGAATAGACTATTTTGTGTTGCAGGCTTCAAATTCTAAAATTTTCATTTACAAAGTAAATTTTATAAATTGATCTCTAAAAATATTTGGCATGTTCTATGAACTTTTATCAGCTAAATGTGCGTGCTCTGTCAGTTTGCAGTGTTACCAGAAAATGCTGACGAGACATGTGCAATATTAAACATAACTACTGAAAAGTTTGCAATCGGATTGAAAACATTAGGTTTATCCTTTTGTTTCAGGCTCATAACAGTAGATCAATGAGCTACCTGACGATCAGGATATACATATATTTATTTGCCTACACCTTACAGCTGGGTGATGTCCAGAGTGAAACATATCAGTGGGGCTGGTTGTCTTATGAGCAACTCCTATAAAATGAAATATTTAGATGTACATTTTCATTGTTATTAATAGAAAAGACACTGGAATTATAGTGTATATGTGTGTCGCCACAACTCAGTGCCAAATGAAATTTTGTATCTATTGCTGTTAATTGTTTATTCCCAGCACATTTACAAAAGAACAATCTGTGTGCAGTATTTTACAACTCAGAATCATCTTTATGCACTTCTGGAACCACGAATAAAACAAAGCATAAATTATTGGATTAATTGAGGAGTTCATATAAAAGAGAATTAAAACATTATTGACCACTAGGTTAGAAGGATCTGTTGTGCTTGTGTCAGTCATTAAACTGCAGATATAGTATGGCACCAGACACACCAGAAACACAATCACCAGAGTTCCAAGAACTTTTGCAGCTTTTCTCTCCGATCTCATGGAGTCAGAGTTCATTTTGGAAGCATTTTTGTTGGGTAAACTGAGTTCTCTTATAGCATTTGCATGTCTCCTGGCAATGACGAACACCTGTACATATAAAACTACCATTAGAGTGCATGGAACGACAACTACAAACAGCAAGTCAATTAAGGAGTCAGTTTCACCAAGATAATAGAGACATTCTCCAGCGCACATGACTAAATCTGTAAAGTTTCCACCTGCATAAAACATTGCAAAGTTATATAATAAAGAAAACAACCACATCAATATAATTACAGTGTGAATGACTGTTGGTGTAATGTCCTTTGAGTAGAGGAAAGGGTGACTTAGAGCAATATAACGATCCAGAGCGATGAGAGCAACGCTGCCCACAGAGACGCTGGTTAACTGATAACTGACAAAATTAAACATGACACAGAAAACGTGTCCAAACATCCAACATGAGTGAATAACCCACATAAAATGGAACGGCATCAAGAAGAGTCCGACCAGAAAGTCGGACACGGCCAGAGAGAGGATGAGCATGTTAGTTGGTGTGTGGAGCTGCTTGAAGTGACAGATAGAGATGATGATGAGCAGGTTTCCACACACTGTTAGCAGAACAACAGCAGCTGCACATACGCATAGTAACACGAATACTGCAGTTGATACAGAGCTCTCTGGGCAGGAAAAGTGAAAACAGCGATCAGTTTGGTTAAGCCCTGTAGAATTCATTGCTCCTGCAGAGTAAAGAACAGGGAGGTTTAAAAATTAAGATGCATCATTTCTCCTGTGCAGAAGGATATTTCCCAAACAATACATTCATTACTGCCCATCTTCACAAATTTATATCTTTTGGTTCACTCCGCCCCTTAGAATCACAGATCAGCCACAACATTAAACCCACTGATGAATGAAGCAACACTGGTGATCTGATTACAGTGGATTCTGTCAATAGGTGTGAGATAGGGAAATAGTAAGTTCATGAAAATGATGTATTGGAAGCAGCAAAAACTGACAAAGAGGAAGAGCTGAAGGTCTTACTATGACAGCTAGATGACTGGGTTAGAGCATCTCCACCTACGACTTTGTCAGAACACACTGGATCACATTCAGAGCTTTTCTTTTCATTTGAAGCTCCTTTATTTAAATGTTATAATTATTGTTTGTGATTACTGCCAGGCTAGGATATTAGGGTGCAAACAGTGCTTCAAAAACAGATGGAAATCAGTTTGGTCTCATAACACACAGGCTCTGTATAAAAAGGGGCGGAGCAGCAGTATCTGCTGCGGAGGCTCAGGTCTTTTGGAGTGCAGGGTCCACTCCTGAAGACCTTCTACGACTCTTTGGTGGCTTCAGCCATCTTTTACGGTGTGGTCTGCTGGGGCAGCAGCATCACTGCTGAG
>JBBIGC010000152.1:16362858-16374394 GCA_037576955.1 Lepidarchus adonis | reverse complement strand
ATGTTGAAATGTTAATCTGGTGTTGTGGTGGATTTGTGGGCGTGGCTATTTTAAATACCACCACCGTTCCGTCTGTGTGGAGAATAATAGTCTCTAATAAACGCCTGGTCGTCAGAATAATTTTTGAAATAGTATTAGAAGATATACGGTATGAGGCTTTTGTGTTCAAGTGCTACTGTATATATGAAAAGAAGGTTATTTTTAAGGAAATATTTAACATTTTAATATTTACATTAATTCTGAGGGAGGACTGAAGGAAATCAGAAATATCTGTCCAAATTAAATATATAGACCCTTGCACTCAGTTGTGGCACATCTGGATGGAGTGGAAAGGTGGGGGTTCATTATGCATTTGTGTTGGTCTGTGTGTGAGAGTAACTGTCTCTCTCTCTGTTTTCAGAGTGTTCGGTTTTCCAGTCCATTACACAGACGTGTCTAATATGAGTCGCCTGGCCAGACAAAGGCTTCTGGGAAGGTCATGGAGCGTCCCTGTCATCCGGCACCTCTTTGCCCCATTGAAGGAATACTTCGCCTGTCTTTAACCCCCACCGACCGCTATGACATCACAACGGCTCACTCCACTCCCTCATCTGCATACGGGCAAAGCTCCACCATTTGTTTTTGGTAGTTGCCCGTCAACTTACTGGTGCTATTCATCAGAAAGAAATACATCTAACTACAGATTTATTTATTGAAGACAAAATAAGACAAACGGTAATGGGGTAATGTCTTAGGCCACTGCGTTTAAACTTGTTTATCTGGGCAGTTAGCGTTTATTTGCTAATGTTAGCATGCTAATGCTAATGTAACTATTTCCAGACGTGTTGCTGCTGGGACAATTAGAATACCAGATACCTTTTTAAAATAAATCCTTTAACTAAACGTTATTTAAATGTAGTATTTGGTGTATAATGGCTAAAACAAAGAAACTGCCCAGATGAATAGGTTTAAACAGGTTTAAGGTGTAAGACTTACACTCAGTACTGTCTCTGGTTTTACTGCCATGTTATCTGTTATTTGGGGTCCAAGCACCAAAGGTACCACAGGACTTATTGACTTTTTTTTATAATTGCTTTTTTACTTTTTCTCTGATAAAATGCAACGAGTAACGGTTGTTACCTTAGGTGTAGGTGGCGCTGTACCACTGCAAGCTGAAATTTTGTGTTGAGTTACTTGAGAATACTTAAATCATTGGAGAAATAGCGACATGATGGCACTGTTTTATCACAGATTTTAGTTTGTGGGTTGTCTCCAGGTGCTCTGGTTTCCTCCCATTGTCTGAAGGTTGATTGGCTGCTCTAAATTGCCCATGTGTATGTGTGTGTGTGTGTGTGTGTGTTAACCTGCGATGGGTTGTCCTGTCCAGTGTGTACCCTGCCTCTCTGTAGTCAGCTGGGATCAACTCTAGCTTCCCGGTAATGCAAACTGGATTAGCTGGTTTTGCGGTTATTGAATGAACAAATATAGCTGCCATTTAGAGTTTATTCTGACAGGCTTAGGGTCTCAAAAACACTTGCCTTGTCAGCCAGCCAATGATATTTGGCAAACATAGCACTCAAAATGATTTTTCAAACTAGTTCCTGGATTTTTAGGAAAAAACGATCTTGGAATAGTCTGTTGGGATTTTTACAATATTGCTACAGGACGATAATTCTGACTCGAGAGGCTATAAGTTTATCAGGGATTGTCTAAACATGACCAAATTTGGTGGAAATGAAAAGAATGACAAACTGAGGAAGCACACTGAATTTTGCCTCAGTTGGTGCTACACTCGCTTCGTCTGGTGCTTTCTTGCTCTGATTAAAATACGCAATTATCGTTATGTCTCATTAAGGAATTAAAACCGATATTTTTTATTAAGAAGGTAATCAGGAAGTGTGATTTAAACCAGTGTTCAGCACATTCGCTTGAGCAGGAATAGTATCTCTGACTTGCATGAGGATTACAACAAAACTAGATGCCAACATGGTGCTTGGACCCCGACGATCGCCGTTTGCGGCTTTCTTTACATACTTATCATCATTTACTATTCAGTCTGAACAGATTTCATCTGATAGCAAAGCTTCTCACACAGATGTGACTGCTATGTGCATGGTTGTGCATGTGTGTGTTTGTGTGTGAGTCTTTTTGAGCACAAAGTAGGATTGGAGGATCACAGCATTTTTTTTCTTATTCAAATCCCGTGCACAGTGCATCCTCTACCCTTAATAGCCAAGATGTGCAATCGTGGAATACACACACACACACACACACACACACACTGAGCTGTGAGAAGAAACACACCTACAAATCAACTGATACACTGTTTACAGTTTGAACTGCGGTACTATACTACTAAACTATACAACTCACCTGCTGTTACAACTTCGGTGCTCTCTCTCTCTCATCCCTCCTTTTACTCTCTCTCTGCCCTTGTCCTCTATTCTTCCTTTTTGCCTTTTTCTATCTCTTCCCTC
Source organism: Lepidarchus adonis (assembly GCA_037576955.1). NCBI lineage: Eukaryota > Metazoa > Chordata > Actinopteri > Characiformes > Lepidarchidae > Lepidarchus > Lepidarchus adonis. Next base: position 16,371,938 of record JBBIGC010000152.1, on the reverse strand, counting down.
CTCCCTCTCAGCAATACCAACGCACAGCCACACTTCAGAGGCCTTACTGCTGGGAATCTTAAACAGAGAGAGCGATACACACACTGCCCATTGCAATTTTGGGGACGCTGCTTTCTTTTGCAAATTTTCTCACCAGTTCTTACATTAATTGAAAAAGAAAAGATTGTTTGCAAAAACGAATCCTTAAGTATCAACACCCAGCTTCACATGCGTCTTTCTTTCTCCTTCTAGTGTTAAAAACACATATCGGCCCAAAAAACGCTGAACGCTTGTGTGTCACTGATATTAATGGCATTTTTGCCCATAAAGCGTTATTCAACAACTAATGTAACATTATATTCTTATCCCTTATCGAAAAGACTGATATTTCCTTTATGTGCTTTTTCCTCCATCACTGTTTTGGCACTACAGTTCCCAGCATGCAGCTGGTTCGCTCAGAAAAACCTTTGCAGCACTGTAGAAACGGAGAAAAATTATTTACTTTGCCCCTTTAATACGGTCGTTTTATTGCAACGTACAAAGAGTGTGTTAAAAATGTCTCCAAACTTTTGATGGGCAGTGTGCCACACAGTTAGAGAGGATGATGTAACACACACCAAATGAAAGAGTCAGAAGAGAAGAATAGGAAAAGCTTTGGGCTACTACACACACACGTGTGTGGACACACACACACACACACACACACTGCACAGGGCAAACTGGAAACGTGTGTTACAGGCTGTGATGCAATACCGCTAAATCAGAATGCTTCTGAGAGTGATTCAGAGAGAAAGCTCTGTTTTACACACTTCTACTCAGAGTTCCAGTCTCAGAGCAATTTGCTGCGCTTCCCCTCTTCCACCTACAGGGGGCAGCAGCAGCAAGAAAAAAAAATCTAAAATCCTTCCACAAATCACTGTGGTGATCTTAGCAACCACCAGCTGAATCCATTTCTACTGTAAACTGTAAAACTACAAGGTCTTGTCAAATACCACAATTTTTACTGTACTTAAGCATTCGCGAGTGTGTGTGTGTGAGTGGAGAAACCTTCTCCAAACCTGTTTTTTTTTTCTGTTCATGAAAACTATGGAAAAAATGTCTCCAAGGTGCTTTCCTCCCTTTCTGCTCACTTTCTTTCCCTTTAAATCTTTTTTTTTGTTCCATCTGTTTATTGCACCTGTTTTTTTTGTTGGTTTTCCTTAAGCTGTGAGTTGAGGACCAGGCTGCCATTAGCCTGTATGCCCACCCGCAGGCCCACTGGCTTTATGAATATCATTTATATTATACTGCAGTTCCGATCTGCGATTCTGGATGTGCTAATCCAGCTCCTTGTTTTGAGAGTGCTCCGGGGATTCTGGGATAGTGGCCTCTCTGTGTGATGTCATATAAACCGGTCACATGGTGCTCCCAGAATTCCTTTAACTTCGGGGGCCGTGGCCATGGCCTCTCGTGGTGCGTAGGTGCTGAAACCATGTGCACACACTTTTCAGATTACACTCTAGATTACTGTATTCTCTCCGTGCTGTTGTATTCCTCTTTCAGCTCCGAGGATAACAGGACATTCTGGTGCTTATGGAAGTGTTAGGAAAAGCTGAAATGAGTCCCCCCGCCTTTCCCAAGACAGATTTGATTGAAATGCGTTGTTATGAATTGTATGAGAGCGATGTTAGCTAACAGCTAACCGCTAACCGCTAACAAGCTAGGCCCTAGACTTGCTCTATGCTGCCTTCAAGTGGTAGTCAGACGACCCTGCTTCCCTCTTGTCTGACATGTTGGAAAGATAAAGGCTTTAAAAATAACGTCCAAATTTCACAAAAATGAAATTACAGGGCGGTTAAGGTGCAGCGACTTGTTTATTTCAGCGCATGAAGGCAGCATGAACTACAAAGAATGCTAATTATGCTAATAGCACCTAGACTTTTTTGTAAGGAAAGCTCTACGTAGTCCACAACGGATCTGAACCTGGGAGCTTAGCTACGCTAAGTATTGAAAAGATGTGCCTAAGGACGTGGACAGGCCGCCATGTTGGGTCTTAGTGTCTCCTGCGCAAGCTCAACTCGTCTAGTAGAAACTCAGCCCCACACGTTCGTTCCAGCCTTAGTTTCTGTCAGTGGAGCTGTGAGGTCAGTGGTTAGTGAACTGTACATAAATGCGTTTGCCTTTTTTAGCATTCAATCCCGTTTTGTGCGCTGGGTGTGTTTTTACATTGTTTTAGGGTAATTCAGTGATGTATGATAGTGTTTGCATAGCTTGTTTTGATTAGGAGCAGGAGCTTCACTGTAATAAGCTGTATGGAGGTGGGTGGGGTGAAGTTGACGGGATGGGGATGGGGAGCGTCAATTCGATGCCACATCCAGAGATTTATTTTCCTTCTTTATGTATTTATGAATTTGCCTGAAATGAGAGGTGGGATGAACCAATAACCAGTCGACAGCTTTAAAGGAGGAGTTCCTTTATAAGGTTATTTTTCGGAATCGAAGAGAGTAAGCGAAGGCTTTTCAAAAAGGTGCTATACAATTTATTCTTAAACGAGAGAAGAAGAAAAAAATAATAATTACGTGAAATATATTGTTTGGAATTAAGATTTGACCAGTCTTGACAATGACTGTTTTTATGTTGTCCTAGTAACGGGGGGGGGGGGAATAAAGCACTATTATTTTACTCTTTTATGAATATATTAACAAATGCATTTTAACTTTGTACTTGATGAAGATGTAAAAGTAGAAAACGAAAAAAGAATAAAATGGAGAAATTCATGTGTTTTAGCCTAGACATTGCTGTAGTATGAGCGTCTTGAGGAGAAAGTCATTCTGTTATACTGGACACATGCTCATTCTGAAGGTTCTGTGCACTGATACGTAACTTGCTTTATCTTTGGCAGCAAAAACTACATTACCCAACATTCCTTGCTTCCCAACGCCCTCCATGTACTCTGGCTTCAGTTTGATTCGACTGTAATGTTATGGGTTTTTATATACATACATATATACATATATATGATCGTTGTTGCCTCAATATTTATTGATTGCAGCCATGTCCTCCCTTCTGTCGTTCATTTCGTCAGTCAAAACAGTCTACTCCTTTTCTCCCCCTCCCTCCATCTCTCCGGCCCTTCTCTTTTTCTCCGCCCTCCGTGGCCGTATCTCTGGTGGTGCTGTTGGGTGATGTAGTTCTCTGAGAGAGAATTTTGTCCCTTACCACCATTTGGAACGCAAGCAGACAGAGGACATGGAGAAAGAATGAAGGGATTGGAGAGACGTAGGGTAATAGAATGACTCCTTTCTGATGTATTTGTGCTGGGGAACACTTGAATTAAATGTACTGTTTTTTTGTGCAAAAAGTAAAAACACCCTTGTCTTGGCCTTTTTTCTCCCCCCACTAATGATGGATAAGCGCTTTGCCAGACATCTGTCAAGAATATGATATTAGATATTAAATAATTAAATAATTATATTTAATAAGGTGTTGCTTGAAAGGTTGCGAACCATTTAGAACCGTTCTAGAATTGTATACAAACTAAAACGTGATTTCTCAAGGCCTAAAAGTATATATAGAGGATCCAGTTGAACAAACAAGTCAAAAAATAAAACCTTGGGGGTTAAATATGCAGGAAGTGATTTTCATTGACCATGTATGGGTAAACGAGGGCGTGTAGGGGGCGGAGTTAGCAGCAAATCTCCAGGTAAAGTGGAATTTATACAGCGTTTATTGTTTGCAGGTGTGCACATTTTCATAAATATTACATTTTCTTTGCGTTATACTTTTAGTATAAGTTCTAGGCAAAGTTTTATAAATGAGACCCTTTTATTAATTGAGTAAATGATCTGATATTGCAGATCTGTGAGTGGGAAAAGTATACAAACCCTTATGTAAACTGAACTAAATGTTTGCATTAAGTGCTGATCATTCTTGCAGGTCAGCTTGGAGGAACTTCAGCCCATTCCTCCATACAGAACAGAACAGGAAAACATTAACCGTTCTCTGATAGAACCACTTGTGTTCAGGATCATTATCTTGCTGAATGATTTACTGTTGAGATTCAGGTATCATTCAGAATTTATCGTTCCAGGTTTTACTGACCCAGATACACCTCAGCAGGAGAACCGCTTTATGCTGGAATGCCGTATTGTCCTTTTTCCTAAGATCTTCGGTGGCTTTCTCCTGCAAACCGAGTCGCCCTGTGTTCCTTTGAGATCTCGCATACTATTAGAAGCCGTGCTCTTGAAGTTTTCCTGGAAAGTTTGACAAAAAAAGTCTGAATGTGGATCGGTGAAGTCCAAACCCGTTTCCAGTCTGATGAGCGTCAAAAACCTGAATCTAATTTTACCTTGAAATGAACTACTAAAGGTTTCCATACATTAGCTATTAATTTTTAAATTATTCATAGTAATTAATATTGAATACTTTTATTTGATAAATGAATTATATTTTTATTTCTGCTTTATTTTTTAATTATTCATAGTAATTAATATTGAATACTTTTATTTGATAAATGAATATTTTTTATTTCTGCTTTATTTAATTATTTCTAGTAATTAATATTGAATACTTTAATTTGATAAATAAATTATATTTTTATTTTTTACTGTTTTTTAATTATTCATAGTAATTTATATTGAATTTTTTCTATAAATGATTTTTTTTTTTTGCTTTATTTTTTAATAATTCACAGTAAGTAATATTGAATAATTTTATTTGATAAATGAATTATATTTTTATTTTGCTTTATTTTTTAATTATTCACAGTAAGTAATATTGAATACTTTTATTTGATAAATGAATTATATTTTTATTTTGCTTTTTTTTTTACTTAATCGCAGTAAGTAATATTGAATAATTTTATTTGATAATGATGAATATTTTTTATTTCTGCTTAGTTTTTTAATTTGCTTTAAATCAAATTATATTTTATGTCACATTCATGCAAAAACAATACCAATAACCACTTTAAGTAATGACCTTCTTTAAAAAATCTCTCTCTCCATCTCTGCAAACACTAGCGTCTCACACACTGCATGCTAGTGGCGCTTGCGTATTACCGTAAAGCTTTTAGTAGACGTTCAACAAAATTCTACAGTGACCATAAGTCGAGGACGACGTAAGTCAATATATTGGACAACTCTAATCAATATTCATCAGAAAATTCACTCTCATATTTAACAGAAGCATCATTTTATTGCTATATTAACACTAAACACATTGTCAGTGCATGTAAGTTCTGTGTTTTGGCTTTAAAGCCTAATGCCCGGTTATAAATCACTATCTACAATCTATTTTTATATTCCTACCACTACATTATTAAGCTGTGGGTCCTTTAATAAAGTCTATTTATCTCCAGCAGCTGAGTGAAAGCAGCATGGATTTGATCAGTGTAAGAAAAGAAAAAGCCTTGTTGTTAAATTAGCTCATTTAAATCCTGTACCAGCACCTGGGGTGTGTGTCCACATGTGATAATAAACACACCAGCACAGCAGTGGGGATGGTGGTGAGGGGGAAATAAACAAGCACATGTGCAGCTCTAAGCACGTCAGTTCACACCTGCCATTAAAATGTATCCGCATGTGTCTCGAGTGACGGATCTTACTTCCCTGCTCTTGGGCAGTGGTGGTTCCACTGAGGTACTGTACACTGCTAACTGGGTGCTGCTGATAGCTGCCTACTGCTGCATGTGTGGGACAAATATCACATTACGTTATACACTTACATGCAAATCATGTAATTGCAAAGACTCGCTGCATTGTTGCCTTTAGCCACCGGGATGCAGCAATGCACTTCCTGTGTCTGGCCTGCTGAAAATAAACAAATATGAAATATTACAATTATTTGATATGATGCAATGACAAAAGTCAGTGGCCCTTTCATGTGGTACAAAATCTTAAATTCATGTGTTCATATGGGGCCTAGACCATGTGATTGGATCTTAATGCATCTTCCACTGGTGGCACACATTAATGCCAGGTGTGAAATAAGGTGCCAGCGTCACAGGTGACAGAAATGGCTGATTCAGATGAGTTAATGCGTTCGATCCTACTCCACTGGGACAGTCCCCTATTGGTTACACGCAAATGCTTCAATTCTTAAAAAACAATCTGCTAAATGTTAAAAAAAAAAGAGTTAGTGAGGGTTAAGGATTTGTTCGGTACAAATTCTCCCTAAATGTATTCCATCAGTCCAAGTTCTGTTGCTTTGATTCAGTGCTTGAGAGAATCGGCTTCAAGTCACTCAGATGCACCTTCACAGCCTCTCAGACTGCGTCCATTAGGGGTGGGCCACAATATCGATATTGCAATATATCGTCGTCCTTGCTCACGCGATACAATATTTAGATTTGCCGCCATGTTGACTCACCGGCGTCGCTACCTCTCCTCTCCTCTGGGTGGCGCTGCTCGACTTGATTGATTGATTGACTTGGAGAGCAGAAGAAGACGCTTGTTTTGCTCTAAACTTTGAAACCACAGCAGTTGGAAGCAAAAAAGCTCGACTGAGACCCCAGTCTGAGTTTGACTTTTAGAACATTGATGGAACAGAGCGGATTATTTTGCGACGGCTTCGTCTCTATTTGCGTCTCTCACAACCAGCGTGAGTACACACACACACACACACACACACACACACACATCACTGCAGAGGAGAGTCTCAGTAGTAGTAGCGTTTGCTGAACTGAGACTGAAGCTATTTGCTGCATAATGTGTCCGGTACAGAAAGGGTTAAATCGGAACGTGCGTTAGTTTTAACCGTGTCTATGTCGGACAAATCATGGAGCAATACGCTTCTGTCTCAGTTCTATGACTAAGAGAAATGTGTGGAACTCCTTGTAAATCTCACATTAGTGTTGCCATGTCTGAATTTATGCTGATTGTTCCTGTACCTGGAAGATGCTTTTGAAAAAATGTCAGAAACATGAATAAATGTAAACTTTTTAGCACGATGCTAATGCTACTTGCCAAGTGACAGAGTAAAACAGAAATAAAGCTCTGAAGCTGTTGCTCTGAGCTTCCAATCGTGGTCGCAAATCAAATATCGGAAAGTTAACAATATCATTGCTGTTACTCATGTAAATTAATAACGCATTCTGTGTTATATCCATACATACTTGTTGTGCGATATATCGATTATCGCGATATCGTGGTATCGCGATATTATCGTTATCGTGGACCACATATCGCATATAGTATCGTATCGTGAGATACCCTGCGATTCCCACCCCTAGCGTCCATCTCTTCAGTGAAGGTATGCAGTTCATATTTATAGCTTAATTCATAGTGTATTAAACCACAAACACAAGTCTGTGTCACATTGATGAAGGACAATTCATAGTCTGAGGAGGGGTTTATAGAACACTATTATAATCTTGACTTTTAATTCAAATTACTTTGCACTAAATTTGGCTGTTTTGTGGCTGTGGTTCTAAAATAAAATATTTTTTTTGTCTCCAAACATACAGTATCAACTATGTGTTGTTCACTGAACCAGCATGTGTTAGGTATATGGGTTGAAGTCAGTGTTAATTGACATTAATCTGATTGTAAGTCAAGGACATGAGCGTCTACAAAGCATCTGCAGCTTCACTAGAAAAACTCCACTGGATCCTCTGCATCGGGACTGGGGACATGAAGCAATCTATGGAGAACACAATGGAGGAGGCGTTAAAGAACATTGCTGAGTCATTGTCCCTCTGCATAGACTCCGCCCATCTTCAGATCACATCACAGTCTGGAGTATGACATCATCGGAGGAGTAACTCTCCCACCTGTTGCCAAGAAAACCGAAGGCATTACTACAGCAACAATAAGAGCAGCAAATGAAGCAATATTTTCACATTTTGCATATAACCGATTAAAATGAATCACCGTACGAAGAACCCGACGAACCCGAAGAACAGATCTACGTCCTTTTTTTAACATTTCTGATGGTCCCAGGGATTAAAACACCTGTTGCTCACACCAGGCGGCGGACGTTCGCCTGCTAACTACTGTAGTGGTTTGTGCAAAATAAATGATAATAATTTGAATTTATATAACGAATTTCTCACTTTACACCTCAAAATCAAAACCAAAAAATAAGTGAAGACACAAAAGCAGTGTTAGGAAATAAAGAACGAGTGGTGGAGCAGCACAGGCTGAACAGAAATGATTTTTAAAGAGAGACAGAGAGGAGGCGCAGGTTTTGAAGGAGGGAGTTCCAGAGTTTAGGGGCAGAAACACTAAATGATCTCCCACCCATGGTGGAGAACCTGGATTTAGGGACGGAGAGTAATCCAGCACCAGAGGAGCGTAGTGAACGGGAGGGAGAGTATGAACGGAGTAATTCAGGAGTGAAGGAGTGAGGAGAAGCAGCTGAATACGATATGATATGAGGAGCCAGTGAAGTTTGTGGAGATATGTTCTGCACGTACTGGAACCTGGTTAATGTTCTAGTTGGTATTTCTGCGTCCCAGCGAAAGAGATGAGACGAGAGATGTTTTCATTTTTCTCAACGATGTTTATCCTAAATAAAATCCTAAATTCCGCACAGTGTGTGAGTGTGTAATAAGAGCATCGTCAATAGAGAAACTGAAAATCTGAAGTTAAGTTATGAGACATTTGGAGCCGATGAATAAATAAATGTTGCGAATGGTGCAGTTGGATGTGAGAGGCTGTAAATAGGACTGGGACACATTTAGAGATTCATCCTCTGATCTGGACGAGTACGCCACAGCGGTCGCAGACTCTTCATCTGTTCACTGCCTCAACTAGAGACTGGATTACGTTAAAAGATCTGCACACGTCAGACCAGAGAACTGCCAATATATGAGCCATCAGAAGTGCAAGCACAGCAGTACAGTGGAGCACTGGTTCAACTGCGAGGAATTTACACATTCACTGCTGCCAGAGTTGCTCCCTGATGATCTGCAAGCTTTCAGCTCACAAACCATATTCCAGCATGAGCTCAACGTTCTCCATCTGCTTTAGAACCACCGCCAATGATCCAGTCCCAAGAAAAATGAAGCAACATGAATTAACAGAGGCTGGAGCATGGACATATTATAATAATAATAATAATAATAATAATAATAATAATAATAATAATAATAATGCATTTAATTTTTAAAGCACTTTACA
>JBBIGC010000152.1:16290885-16306122 GCA_037576955.1 Lepidarchus adonis | reverse complement strand
TCAGTGTTGTCATGTCTGAATTTATGCTGATTGTTCCTGAACCTGGAAGTCGCTTTGGACAAAAGCGTCAGAAAAATTAATAAATGTAAACTTATTAAAAAGCTAAAGTTAAAGTCGCAACAGTTCCCTGTGTTGCTCATTGTCACCCACCATGCAACCTTTGGAAATGACACCAGTGTAAGTGTTGACCATGCCCTTGTCTCAGGCCTAATTACAGTCCTGCTCTTGGAAATCCCGCTTTAAATGTGGATGATTTATCCACATCCCAAGTGAACCAATAAGTGGAGTGAAATCCTAGTAAAAGCGTCTTGCAGGAATCGTCTCCACGTCCATACTAACCCAACGCATTGGTGCAATGAATTTAGTAGAGTTTCTAACATGACAACGTCATCTTATCCGTACTAAGAGTTATTTTAACCTGATTTTGTTCATCAGCGGTGTAGTCACAGGTCACTGCAGGAATTTCTCTGTGGCCAGACCCGGTGTCTCGGAGATTAGTGTTCCCTGAGCCTCTCGCTCACTTAAGTAATTACACTGTCACAATTAGCCAAAAAAAATGAGAGCACTGCTTGGAGATTATAATCCAGGCGATGCTCCACTGTCCTGCCAAGTAGGTCATTACCATATCCTCCTGATTTTTTTTTATCTTTAATGGATGTGGATTTCAAAGGATAACAGTAGAATCAAACAACTGTGGCATATTCGCTGCATATATTCAACGCGCTGAACTGAATTCTTTGTACATTTCCAAAGCCTGCTCTGCTGCATGCATTGTGTGGCACTGGGCTATTCCAGAGCAGATATATCCAGTGCTCCCCTTGGGGACGGACAGGGCTGTTTCTCTCTCCCTTTCGCACAGGGGTTACTGGGCCACAAGGTCTGTAATTCAGCCAGACGCACAGCAAAACCGGATCTGTCAACTTTATACAAACACTTTAGAGACCAGCTGGAGCCTGAGTTCATTTACTGCTTCAGTTTGTACGCACCTATACGCTTATTTTTAAAAAGGCAGGGTAGAGAAAAAGGACTGTCCACACTCAAAAAGTTGGGATAAAAACCTTTTTTACACATTGTATGGGGAAATATATGACCCACCCTGAATTGCACCCTAATAAAAAGGTAACAATGCTCAAAGTGGTTGCTGTAAGGTTTATGATAATACTTGACCAATCAAAAGACTTCATTTAAGCACCACGATGGCGGCGCACTCTCTGATGGCATGGCTAACTAGAAACATGATCTTTCAAAGAAAATTAGACCACCATCATCTCAGCTAATCAGTGTAGTTTTTGCCATTGGCAACCAAGGTGCAGAATTGGCTGGGTGGAGCCAATGTCTTCAGTATAGAGATTGATTGATTGATTGCTTGATTGATTGATTGTTCTTTGCACCGAACAACAGGCCATCCCAGTGATGGACTGGTTTTCGTTGTTGCCTCACAGCAAGAAGGTCCTTGGTTCCACAGGTGTTTAATGTCCATGGTGTACCCTTCCTTGGCCTTCAGTCTCCTGGGATTGGCTCCGGCTTCCCCTACACTGGACCGGCTCATTTAGGAGCTGGAACTTTTGCTTGTAACTGAAAGCGTAGCTCAGTTCTTCAGTTTGAGCTGCTTTTGGAGATGCTGGCAACTCATTGGACAAACAGATTCTTTTTGATGCTCCACCCAGTCAATTCTCCACCTTGGTTGCCAATGGCGGTGGTTAAAAAGATGCTTCATTTTCATTGAAAGATCATGTTTAGTGTGCAAAGCCTCATGTTCACGACCGTCAGAGAGTACGCCGCCATTGTGGATGAATGGAGTCTTTTGATTGGTCATAAGCCTTACAGTAACCAGTTTGACCATTGTTACCTTTTTATTAGGGTGCAATTCAGGGTGGAACTCTCATGGTTTGGGTCATATGTTTCCCCATACGCTCTTGATACAAAAGGCCCTCGTTGTAGAATAATAGGCCCCATAATAGGCTCTTATAGAGTGACTTCCTCCCCGAATTGCAATACACCGAAACTACACAAACGAACCCTCCCTCTGACACCATTGGAGTGAAACTGGAGCAAGCTGACCCCCATCAGACACAATCTATTGGGACAACACTGGAAACATTGCTCTTTCTCCTGTCCTCTCTCTCACTCTCTGTCTCTCTTGCTCACCCTCTCTCTCTCTCCCTCTGCCCCTCCACATTCTGAGTGCCCTCCAACAAGGCCAGCTTTGTGAGGCGCTCTCAGCTTTGCGTGTTTGCAGATTGCGCACCCCCCCCCCTCCTCAGAAATGGAAGGCCCAGATCTCTCACATCTGAGAGGGTCTTAATTTGGACAGGGGTCCAGCTGGGGCCGGACTCCTTTGTTCTTCGGTTCCCAGGATGTTCCCCTAGAGTCCCAGCAATTCTCGGCGCGTCGCCTCTTCCAGATTTTTCGGAGGGAATGAAAGAGAGCGAAGGCAGACTGATCTGTGCAACTGGAATCTTTATCCAAATTTGGGGGGGGGGGGGGGGTGGATTGGAGTGTGGCACATGTTCCTGCAGTTTTACAGATCTGGAGTGGCACAATAATGTCATATGTTCATATTGTAGATCAGTTTGAGTGTAGAATGTCTCTTTGGGTTTAAATATATATAAAGATATATAAATACAGTTAATCGTCTCATGGTTCACACTTATTACACGTGTTTAATTATTTCATATTCGCTGAAAGAAGCAGAAAATTTAAAAGTATAGATTCTACACTCTCAGTAAAAACCATGTTTGTGTTTGTAGAAAGGAGATACTTTATTATGGTCTGAATTTGGTGAAAAGTTATTTTTGTGTCTCGTATTCTAGCCATCAAAATAGAATGCAAACGTAAAAAATAAATGTTAAATTGAATTTCACAGCAAATTAACTGTAGCGAATGTATGGGTCGCATTCCTGGCTGGGGATTAAGCTTTCTGGAAGAAAATTCAAAGGAATTTTGCGGACTTTCTTGATATCTTCACCTGATTGGTTGGTAGACTGGTGTGCATCTGAAAATGATGTGTTGTCAGTTCAAATTGAAAGAACAGATTAATTTTGTTGCCACTACACTAATATTATTATGGCATCCACTCATCCCAACCCTTCAGCTGTGTCCCAAACCGCAAACCTCTATACACACTTTACATCAAGGGCTGTGTTCTATTTTCACACAGGTTTTTAGTGCCACTGTCACTCGCTTTTACTGTTGTTTTACTTCCTCTGTTTTTATAAGGGTGAGAGTAAAAGTTAAAGTTAAACTCGAGCCCAAAGAAGTTTGAATCAAGTCCAAGTTTATGTCTGAGTCAAGTCTGAGTCCTACTTGAGTCTGAGTCAAATGAGAGAGACAGGAAATAGAATACTTTCATTTTCAGAGTGACATGACTACCAGAGTTACTGCACTATGGATGTAATATATAAATCTAAAATTCGCTAAAAATTTAAAGCTTTTAAATTTTATAGTTACGTCCTAAATTTGAACCAAATTTTCAGATCCATATTAAGTGGTGTAGTGTTGAATCCTGAAACAATAACGATTTCACTGAAGTATTGGTTAAATATGGTCTAGATAATGAAACATGTCTACTTTCTTAGCCAGCTAGCTAGATACAGTAAATGTTTTCTCTTTAACTTTAACTAGACGTTGTTCTCTCAAAATAACTGTGTTGTTAAAGTCAGAAGATCTGGAGCAAACAAAGTAGATTTGAAAGGACCCTTAATTTTTAGTCTGGGAAACCAATACTCACATTTTTTGGAATAATTCTACAAATATGGAATGGTTGGAAGACTTTTGTTGATTTTTTTTCTTCTTTCAAAATCCAAAATGGCTCCCTACTCCCAGTACAGTGCTCTAGTTTTAAAAAATAAAGCTTGTAAACACATATAATACACAATTTGTTTGGTATGTGACCCAATGACTCATTGTATTTTATGCAAAGCTAAGGCAGAATGTATTTTAATCCCTACAGTGCAGTATGGATTCAGCTTAGTCAATAGTCCCCAAATCATCCACATATTGCTTCCAATAAAAATGCATAAAACTACCAGGTTACACATTCAACATACACATACTACAACCCTATTTATTCAGATTTCCTGCTCTGCTTTCTCAATATAAGCATGGAACGCTCTGACTGGCGCCTCAACGGATGTAATCTGACTTAATTCATAAATCAACATCATGATGCAAAACCTTAAAGCTTATGAAATGGCACATCTCACATCATGACTGTATTAAGGACACAGCTGACAATATTAGTCCACTTTGCATGTAAGATATAAAAATATATATCCATTACTTATTCTCTGTGACCATTTGGTTATTTAGCATTACCCTATTTATTTAATAATGTTTAGAAAATGCCAATAATGTAGTTTATATCGTATAACTACATGCAATTGTAATGATTGTCACCCAATCTATCATTGAGGGCTGGTAGAAATTTGTTTTGGAAAGTTTTAATGCCAGTAAATATCATTTTAAACACATTTTGCTATTTTATGATGTTTAATACTAAATGAATCCACCATTTACCCAATTATTAGTGATTTTCTTGATATGAAATATATTCATAATCGGTGTTACAAGGACATAGCATGGCTTGTTTTGCCAGTTCGGTGGAAAATGTGCCATTTTAACGCCTTTCCTTAATTTTATTATACGTTTGTATTGTACACATATTGGATAAGAATTTTAGTCAATGAAAAAGTGATGGTAAACTAGTTTATCGGGACAAATTCATATGAACTCTTGAACTGCAAACGAGATTAAGGCATGACCTAAAGCCCACTGTGGGCCGAGTGGAATAACAATGGTCATTACACAATATTTCCACAAATAGTCCTACAAGAATAGGGTCTTGTATGCATGGTGGTAGTCTTGGGCCATGGTGTTAATGCCATGTGGTGTTTAAGGGAGCTTCTCCAGTGCATTCGGTAAGCAGATTCCCACTCCTGGAGGTTCTCCCGCTCTTGACATTGTAGGATTTCCTTATTCTAAACACACTTGATCCAAGTAATCAGCTAATTAACAAGACATTCCTGGGTTGAAAAGAGCAGGAAACGCTCTACAATGTGCAGGACAGGTGGTCTCCAAGGCCAGAGGAACTACTGTGTGAGGTAATAAGTCTTGGTTATTTTACAGTCCTATTATTTCTGTAGACTTAGTCACTCATTGTTCAAGCTCAAAGCAGGATACTCAACTGTTGGAGAACAATTCATATAAGTCTGAAAAGATGTAAAACTACAAACACAGCAGATTCATTCTGGATTCAAATCCTCTATATCAGACTATAAAAACCATAAACAATGTTCATTGGATTAAAATCCCTTCACACTTATGACTGTCAGACAGTAAAATCTACACACAGTGCTGATTCATACTGGATTAAAATCCTTTCACAATTATGACTGTCAGACAGTAAAATCTACACACAGTGCTGATTCATACTGGATTAAAATCCTTTCACAATTATGACTGTCAGACTGTAAAAACTACACACGGTGCTAAATCATACTGGATTTAAAGTCTTTCACAGTTATTACTGTCAGACTGTAAAAACTACACACAGTGCAGATTCATACTGGATTTAAATTATTTCACAGTTATGACTGTCAGACAGTAAAATCTACACACAGTGCTGATTCATACTGGATTTAAATCCTTTCACAGTTATTACTGTCAGACAGTAAAATCTACACACAGTGCAGATTCATACTGGATTTAAATTCTTTCACAGTTATTACTGTCAGACAGTAAAAACTACACACAGTGCATATTCATACTGGATTAAAATCCTTTCACAGTTATTACTGTCAGACTGTAAAAACTACACACAGCGCAGATTCATACTGGATTAAAATCCTTTCACAGTTATTACTGTCAGACAGTAAAAACTACACACAGTGCAGATTCATACTGGATTAAAATACTTTCACAATTATGGCTGTCAGACTGTAAAAACTACACACAGTCCTGATTCATACTGGATTAAAATCCTTTCACAGTTATTACTGTCAGACTGTAAAATCTACACACACTCTACATTCATACTGGATTTTTAAAAAAAAATCATCATTATTACTGTCAGAATGTAAAAAGTTCTCACACTGTAGATTCATACTGCAGTACAATCACAGATGACTTAGCATGAAACATATCATCTCCAGAACTGGCTTCTTTCAGTTTTAACATATTTGGGCATCAGGCAACTGGCCCATGACCACCTTCACAAAAACAAGGACTGAAATTTAACATCAGTTTAATTTATTCTGTCAAATTATAAAGATCTTGATAAGTAGCTTGTGAGCTGAAATTACACTGAGGGGTAAAGAAGGCATTACACGCTCTTCAACTTTACGCAAAAAACACCACACTGTATATATCACTCCACATTCTATCTTATTTCTTTGTGTTCATCCTTTTCTAAATTATTCTTGTTGTTTTTGTTTTTTTTTATTCTTAAATTGTATTTTTTGTTTTTGTTTTTCTGTTGACACACCGCTGCTTGGGTGGAGCATCCACAATTTACTTTCAGCTTCAAACAACTTTCTTTAAGTCATGAGTTACATTCTTGCCACTAGGTGTCCCCCTCTCTTGTGTGTTTGTTGGTTGGTGACAGGCTGCTAAGATGTCTGTTCCATGTCTTCAGAAGCTTGTTAAAGCCTGGAGCGTGTGACTCTGAGAGCTACGAGGTGTGATATACTATATTTAACCTCACAGGAGCTCTCCTCTACAGCCGGAAGGAGGAGAGAGGCCTTGAGCCACTAATGGCTCGCACCCTTTTAGGTTAAGCTAACAATGAGGGTCATGCTCAAAGATTCATGAGAGTGAAGTGAAAGATATAGTGTGTGTGGGGGGTGAGAAAGTGAGAAACTTGTTATTAGAGTTGGAAAGTAAAGTCTAAACTCTGTTAGCTCAGCCTCATGAGCTATTGAAATGGATTCATAGTATATATATATATATATATATGCCCACAGGTTACAGAAATATATATAAAATGCTGTATGCGGAGGACTTTAAACATAAGAACATCATGGTTTAGCTCCAATATTTTTATATCCATAGTACAAAATTATCCTAAATTTATTAGAGCTGAACCCTGACGTTTTTATGTTAAAAGTCCTCCTGATTCAGTCATGTAGACAGAAAAACCTCACCGCTGTTGTGGGTTCACCCTCTGGCTGCACAAAGGTGTCATGAGATATTACAGGTGCTTCAGAAATTGACGACAAGGAAACGCAACACGCAACATTTTTTACGCAATCCGAACGCGTAGCCGAACAAACGGTCAGACGATCAAACAGCAGCATTTCCATGTCTCAATTGATGGTCTACACACCAACCAGACTGAGAATCAGTGGTATTGTATATTAGTGTCGCTCACCCATTAGCACAACCGTGTTCTAGGCTACATTGCTAACACAGACCCAAGTTTGGTTGCTATAGATGGAGAAATGCATACACCTGACACTTTGCCCATTGTGTTAAGGCAGAGGGGT
Source organism: Lepidarchus adonis (assembly GCA_037576955.1). Classification (NCBI taxonomy): domain Eukaryota; kingdom Metazoa; phylum Chordata; class Actinopteri; order Characiformes; family Lepidarchidae; genus Lepidarchus; species Lepidarchus adonis. The sequence continues at coordinate 16,298,638 of JBBIGC010000152.1, read as the reverse complement.
AAGTTGGCAGCTTAACGAGGTAAATAACATGGCATTTCATGGCGAGAGGCGAGGTCAGTGAGTTAATGGTGGTGAGCTAACGGAGTTTGATTGAGTTATATTTACCATAATGATTGATGGTAAACTTTGACTTTCCATGAGAAATCTTTTAATTTTAGTCAAATATATATGTTTATGAATGAGAAAATGTATGTAATAATAATAATAATAATAATAATAATAAAATATTGTGCTACATACAGTAGGTACTAGATTCAACAGATATTATTGTTAAAATACATACACTTCAGAGCCGTACTGGATTAACTTCATGCCACAATTATTGGTCTCAGAATGTAAAAACATTACATAAACAATCGATACAATTAATACTGAATACAATTCCAAATACAATACAATGTTACACAATCTGCAAAACCACACACACTGCAGATCAATTTCATACTGGATAAAAAAAAAATGTTTATAGTCAGACTGGATTAATGGCACTCAGACTGTAAAAACTAAACACACTGGAAATTCATACTGGGTTAAAATCTCTGAAATGTAACACTGCACAAAAAACTAAAATAATGCTGCATTAAAACTACAGTCCGACTGCAAAGAGTCAAATCAAAGATCACTTTAATTACGGCACCTCCTCAGGTAAAATCTGCCTCCAGCAGAGCTTTTAGACAGTGAGCCGTGTTTAAGAGGCTGCGCATGACTTTATTTATTAACTGTGCATCGTGCCAAATCCTATGTGTATAAACTACATTTTAAGAGCTTTAGCATGGAGCAGGTGGCTCCGCTATATGTGCATGCACGCGTGTGTGCGCGCAGGCGCGCGGGGTTCAGATGTAGCGACAGATGGTGTTTGATTGTGGAGCAGACGGTTCGTGTCACACAAAGATGCTGTCTCAGCCTTTCCCAAGGAGCCTTCACGCTGCCTGCAGACTAAAGAGGGAGCTCACTCTGTGGAGGGACAAGCGAGAGCGAGAGCGAGAGAGCGAGAGCGCGAGCGAGGGAGGGAGACACAGGCCGTCTGTGTGTTTGAAAGATTGAGTCTGAGAGAATAACTGATCTCACATTGATTTTTCACCCCTTTCTGAATCACAGAAGGATCAGCCGTCCGGCACATTCTGGGAAATCCTGATCCTGCGTCGTTCCATTTAGTCTGATGAGCGAGAAGCATCTGCAATTGCCTGCCATGCCTGGGAGAGAGCTGAGGGCCCAAAGGTCAAGGTCAAAGTCAGGGGCAGGAGGGTGAATCTCCCTGCTCGAATTTTAATTACAGTAAGAGCACACGATCGGCTACTGAGAGATGAGCAGTCCGCGGCGCAAAGCCTGAACCGTTTAAGACGCTTACACACTCAGCATCTGACCCACTAACATGCAGTTGAGCCTTTTCACCAAGCCCTGCATTCCGAGTGATAGTTTCGTGCCGATGTCAATGTATTGTGAACTTTTAGGTCCTTTGTTTTTCACTGTTCCAGATGATGCCTTTGCAGAAATGAGTGCAGAGGATTCCAGCGTTGTTCTGCATGGCACAGTCAAGCAATTAGCATCATCTGTGGAAGGTATAAACATGCTGAGCATGCCCAATCGACTTTGATTTTGGATCGAAAAAAGGCATGAGGGCAAGAACTAAGTGACTTTGAAAGAGGCTCATTACTGAGGCGCACAGCTCCGAGCACAAGTCTTCTCAGCTGAAATAACAGCGACAGAAGTGACCTCTACTATACTCTGAAGGAAAGGCCCCAGTACGTATTGCTGGATATAGAAAATGTACTTTCTCTGTTAGCGTTGCATTGGTATTATAGGTGAGAGCATCTGCTCCTTTAGTGTCAATCCAGCCACAACTGCATAAACAATACAAATTCACGGCGAATTAAAACGCTTCTACAATCAGTATAGTCAATCGGCGAAAACTACACAACACAGATCAGATTCATACTGGATTAAACGCGCGCCACAATTATTACAGTTAAACTACACACATTAAATATTCCTAATGTATTAAAATCCCTCCACGTTTCATCTTGATATGTAAAACTATTCATACTGGATTCAAATCCCTACACAATCATAATACGTCAATATTAAACACAGTCATATTCATACTGGATTCAAATCCCTACACAATTATTGTTGTCTTGTCTGTACAGACGTTACATATTGGGTTACAAAACACTTCACACTCCTTGCAGTCAGACTGTGTAAACTACACACACTGCAGATTCACACTAGATTAAAACTGCTCCACATGTACTCTTGATCTATAAAAAGACAAACACAACAGATTCATACAGGACTAAAATCCATCGACAAGCGTTAGACAGTCAATGGCTGAAATTGTCACATTATACACATTCATATTCATACTGCATTTAAATTCCTCCAAAGTCATTGCAATCAGACTGCAGATTCATACTGGATCAAAACCACTGCCTAATTACTCTTGATTTGCAAAATGACACAAACAACAGATTTATGCTGGGTTAAAGTCCCTACACAATCATTAGACTCCCATATGTTAAAATGGTCAAATGATTCACATTCATATTCATATTCATACTGGATTAAAACCCATCCACAGTTATTGCTGTCGGACTAGGCAAATTACTCACACCACAGATTCAAACCGGGTTAAAAGCCCTTCCAGGCTAATACTGTCCGACTGCAGAAGTATACAGACCCTCAGTACACAGGGCTTGAAATTGATATAGAAATATATATTCTATTGGCACAATGTTGCATTAGTATTACATGTAAGTGCAGCTGTTCCTGCAGATGTGTGAGAGTCTTAGTGCAGGCTGTGAGCTGACTTTCAGCAAGAACGGTGTCATCTACCAACTATAGAGAGGGATGTACTGAACTGCAGAGAGGTCAATGGTGTAAAATCCAGAGGCACTGATCTACAGAGACGTGGAAACAACACAGTGAAGTCAAAACAACATTGGTCTGTCTTCAATCTGATGAAACATTTCTGTCCTCCAGTCCTCCAAGAAGATTTGAAGAACCATGTGCCGTATTTCCCCAACGATAGGCCATGGCTTATACATTAGCAAACCTGGTATTGGGTAGAGCTTGCTTAAATGGGGCGGTCTATCTAAAAACACGAAAACACATTCGCTAAAAGTATGATTCAGTGCACAAAAAGACAACATCCCAAATGGTTAGTTGAATTTAAATGTAATGTTTACTGCAGAAATGAACATTTCAAAATACAATGCAAAGCAAAGATAGATCAGTGACAGGTCAGTATAAAACATGGAACATGTACCCATTTGCAAGCTGCTCCAATGTGCGCTGCTAACCCGTCCTCTGTCCACTAAAAACAATGCTCTTTCAACCAGTTTTCCACACCACTCACTCATTCTCCGCTCCACAGTCCATAATGCATTGCTCCCCCATAACACACCACTGGAAACTAAAAACAAACAAGTTGCCAAATTAGCATCGGTTAGCAGTTAGCCTAGCTGTCACGATAGTCCTTGATGCACTAAAATACACAGACTCTCTGCGGTTGTAGAGTTGATCGCGTCTACACATATTAGCTTTACTAAGTATAACCTCACAATCTGGGTGATATATTCTGGTGAGAAGAAGTAAAAAACCCTTTCTTTGCTGCTGAAAAACGGCTCTGCACTGCTCCATCATGCAGCGATGCCAATCATTTGTCTACATGTAAATTCTTTAGTAAAAAATTAGCAACACTGAAATGCTAAAATTATTAGGCTTACTTTTTAAACTTGCTTTTCCGTCGCTAATGTTGGACACGTTCTTATCTTAGATTTGAGTTTTTTTAAAACATAAATAAGCGCCTTCTGCTGCTTATAGAATGGGGCGGCCTATAATGTGGGGCGGCCTATTGTTGGGAAAATACGGTAAATCACGTGTTACAGGTGTTTCCGTGAACAGATCTCAATGCACAAGAACATCTATGGAAGATTTTGGACAGATATGCTGGAGAGTGTGTACCAGTGAATCTATGCCAATGCACACACATTGTTGCTGTCTTTTTCGTATAACTTCTATAATAAAAAGGGTTTTAGCATCTCCTGTAAAGACTTTGTTCTACTTAATGTTGGTTTTCTTTTCATTTGTCAATTGTCTGTATCATAAAGTGTAGATATAACAAATTCCTACAAATCCTGTTTCTGGAAATAAATTTTTTTTAATGCAATAAAAACAAGCATGTTTGATTTGTTAAATGTCTTGAATTTTCATTTAACTGATAAAAGTCCAATGCTTTCACTTATCAACTTAAATGCATTTTCTAAATATAAACAATTGTAGCATTTGACACCTGAACAACACACTGAAAAAATTGGGACAGAAGCATGTTTACTACTGTGTTAGGTCATCTTCCTCGTAATTACACTTTTTAATCATTTGGGAACTGAAGAGATTAATTGTTGTAATTCTGCAAGTAGAATGTTTACAGGGCTTCAGCAGATCAACAGTCTGTAGTGGCTTCTGTCTGATTCTCTTCTTCATAAAGCTCCATATATTTTCAACTGGTGACAGAACTGGACTAGTGGCAGGTCAGTCAAGCACACACACTCTGTGTCTATGAAGCCACTTTGTTGTAGCACATTCCTGGCATTGTCTTGCTAAAATAACCATAAGAACTTATTTTGTTCACTCATATTTTTGTTTGTTTCTTTCTTTCTTTTTCTTGTTGCAAAGTGCAAAATTATCTTTTAAAATTAATTTTGAATATTCATTTTATTTCACATTTAATATTATAAATATAAATATAAATAAATATTTTATTAAAAATCATTCTGGATTTTAACATGAAAATTTAGCTCCGGAAATTAAAAAAAAATAGGAAATTACGTTTTTATTATAAATTCATTCAGGACATAAATTAACGATAAAATCATCTTGGATATAAATGTTACGATACATGAATTTTGGTATATATTTTAATAAATTAATCCTAGATAATATAAATATATTTTTCGTAAATTCATCCTGGATGTTCATTTTACTATGAATTCTCTCGGCATGAATGTTGATTTTATTTGAAATTCATTCTGAATATAAATGTTATTATGAATGTTTATTAAAACTTTAATAAAAAATCCTTTTGTCGCATAAAGTAACATTCTACTATGTCTAATGTTCCTTTTGATTATTCAAAACTTGTAGTATATATTTTTTGTGACCTTTGGGGTCATTTGTGTATAGCATGTGCCTTAAGGATTGTCAGGTTTTGTGCGACATTTATTTGAAATTAGTGCTCGAATTACAATGGAGAAAAGGAAGAAATCGGCCGTGTGATGTTGATTGGTCATTATCTTCATAAAGGTCAGTGACATCGGCAGCTCAAGTTGTGGGAGAGTGTAATGTGAGTTAGTGGCGTGGGAGTCACTGTGATTCTTGTGATCCTCCTCCGCTCTCTCTCTTTCTCTCTCATGAGGACGTATAAAGGTTTTTGAAACTTTTGACTGTGGAAGTAAGATGAAAGATTTGGCGATTGTGTTGCACAATGTCAAAGACCACTCCTTCATCTCTCACACAAGCAAAAGATCTTAAGATGAAAAGAGCATCTGAAAGAACAGCAACACAGTAACAGGTGGAGTCTTGCCTTTGTGTGTGTGTGTGTGTGTGTGTGTGTGTGTGTGTGTGTGTGTGTGTGTGTGTGTGTGTATGTGTGTGTGTAAATATACAATCTTAAGAGCAGGTGAGCCACAAACCATTTAAAAGTTTATCCCTTTCTCGTTTACACATTGACCCCAGGTGTAGTGGATTAGCTAAGACTTCTATAGCTTCTATAGTTTAGCACTGGTGCCACAATACCAATGTTAGTCAGAAGTCTAACAGAAGTCAATATATTTACCCCTTCAACCTGCTAAAACCACATCCAGCTCTTCATGAAGGTAGTGCGGACTTATAGATATGGCTTACGATGCAGTATGAGCTATAAAAATTAGCATTAGCATGTAGCATTTAGACAAAAGCATCTGGTTTGCGACAGTGACTCTCCACTGTTTTGAAAATGCCATCCCTGATGTCGTCTGAAGTGGCTGTGGAGGTGTTAGTCATACCGTTTCACCACATCAGTGAGTCCGCACCACTCTAATGAAGTGCTGGATGTGGTTTGAGCAGTTTAAGACCAGTGAGACCCCCCTTCAGACAGCTGCCGTTTAATGCAGTCGACACTGCAGCCCTGTTCATCTCCAAAAACTATTTTTTTATTACAGTGGCCAGTCTGGTTAAAACTTGACCTTACCAGGCTTCCTACTATACGCTGATTTTTAACTAAAAAATGACTTAAAAATGACTAATGGTAAAGGGAATTTTGAAATATCTTTCACAAAATTTTAGCAGTTGTAGCAAAAATAAAATATAAAACCTATAAAAAATATTTAAGTCACATGACATGGCATGAAGTATCAGAAGAAAAAGCAAAGAGAATTTTTAGAGCTTTTTCAAGAGTAAGTTTAGATAGCAAGCCACAATGAGGTAGAGTTCTTCAACAGAAAACAAAGAGCTTTGTATGAGCAGCACAATAAACCAATGATAAAGGTCCTTTTTTATTCACCATGCCAAAACTAGTAAGATCTTGCAGAACAGTTGCTATGTTTAATTGAAGTAACTAAAAGAGGAAACACAGCTTCAACCACAGAATATCACTCAATGGGAAAGTAGAGCATTACCCAACTGTTGTGGCTTTTCCATTGAACAGTGCAGAAAAAATGAGGGGCAGCACAGACTGGTTATTGCAGATCAGTTGATTTGCATACTTGCATAATGGCTTTCCATTCACCAGGAGCATTTGACTATCAAGTCCAAACTAATGTGTCTAGAACCTCGTCAATATACAGTCTAGATTCAGAAGAAGTGATAGTTTCCAAATCTTGAATCTAGCTTCCAGTCCTGGATTGTATAGTCCAGTAAATATGACACTAGGTGGCCAATCAAACATCAGCAGTTCAGTAAACTGGAAGACATGGACTCAAGGTCCAGATTTGAAGACCTTGGACAGTGGCACCACTCAGGAGCCGTGCTGGTTGATCAGTAACCAACATTTTCTTGGCTTTTCCACCCATCAGGACCCCGGTATTTACTCACGATTACACAGGAATAGAAAAAAAAAAAAACAGAAAAAAAATGTTGTTTCAAGTATATTTTCAATCTTTATTAAATAAAATCCAATGTCATTGCCTCCACTGAACAACAGGTAAGTGCATTTTTTAAAATTCATATCCATACAATACAAACTTTCAATCGTAACATCCAGAAGGAAAAAAAAAGAAAAGAAAGAAAACTGCAAGGATTGCGTCCTCTTCAAACATGGTTGACTTTCATTTCATTTAATAGCAATTCTGTATTCAAGAAACACCATAAAAATACTGAGCTAATTACCACACAGCAAAAAAAAAAGAAAAAACAGAAAAAGAATCACTCACGCAGAAAAGGGCCTTAGGCCATCTACACACTCTCCCCAAAAACACCCCCCTACACACGCACACACACACACACTCGAAGGTTTAGAGCGATTCCTCTGGAATGAGAAGTTGAAGGGCTTTTTGCGTTCCTGACGTGTTTTTCAAACGTCCAAGCCGTGGTCATCCAGAAATCCGGCCTTGAGGAGGTGACCTCCAGAATGTCCGACACACAAAGAGGCGTCTACCTTAAACTGAACAAGTGCCAAGCACACACAGCATCTGAGTAAGCAGGACAGAGCTGTGTGTGTGTGTGTGTGTGTGTGTGTGTGTGTGTGTGTGTGTGTGTGTGTGTGTGTGTGTGTGTGTGT
>JBBIGC010000152.1:16192263-16211755 GCA_037576955.1 Lepidarchus adonis | reverse complement strand
CTCTCTCTCTCTCTCTCTCTCTCTCTCTCTCTCTCTCTCTCTCTCTCTCTCACTCTCTCTCTTTCACTCTCTCTCTCTCTCTCTCTCTCTCTCTCTCTCTTTCTATCTCTCTTTCTCTATCTCTCTTTCTCTCTCTCTCTCTCTCTACATCTATATCAAATCATTCTAATATATTTAATCACATTGTGTTTGTTTATGACCCTGTTCTTAAACGCAGCTGCTGTATAATCTCATAGTAAAATTAAATGACAATAATTCATAATTATTATAAATAATAACTGTGGTATTATGCCTTCATTGTATTTAAAAAAACAAACAAACACTAATTTCACACACACTCCTTCGAAATGCCTGTTACAGTCAGAATAACTAGTTAGTTGTTTTGTTTAAAAGTAAAATATTTAAGAGATATTAACTGATTTATGGCAGCAGGAGCTTTTACTCTTTCCATTGATATTTAAAAATAAATGTCTACAAACACATCCAGTCTATTTCACACATGTGGAATTTTGTACAGTCACCTGTGTGATTACTGGCATCACATGAAAAATTGTAAGTAAATAAAAAAAAAATTTTTAAATAAAAAAAAACACTTTAACACATTAATAATATTAAAATATATATTTAACAGAATCATATGTCATAATTATAGTGAACAAAATGTTCATTAATTCATTAGCATGGAAAACAGTCTGGACAAGTCGGCAGTCCATCTCCATATTAACATTTTGGGGTCGAAATTTCTCCAAAACTACATTTAGACGCCGCCTCCAAACCAACAACCAACTCTGAAGGTGTGACTTCCATCCATCCTCCAATGGAAGCACCTGGAATTCATCTAACACCACAAGACCTTTGATTATGTCTGATTATGTCTGATTCACATCACCAACCTCACTAACCTCAAGGTGCAATATACAGTGTAACTGCAATCACTGCTGTTACCATAAATTAATTTTAATTTAACCATAATTTATCATATTTTTACTGCTTTTTCATTAAAATCACAGATTTTTACCTTGTAGTTTATTACCTTTGTATTTATAGGACCTTTGTATTTTTCTACCTTGTATTTTTAGTACTGTGTATTCTCTTTACCTTTTTTATTACTTTTTATATTTATTACCTTTGTATTTTCATTAGTATAGGATGTGTGTTATTTTATGTCATTGTCTCTATGTCGCAGTCGCTACATAAGCAATTTCCTACAATAAAGTTTTTCTGATTCTGATGAGGGATTGCTTTTTGGTTTGGAGTATTTGTTCTGTGTTGGAACTCTTTCTTTCTTTCTACAGGGAACCTGGCTGGAAGGAAAAGTAGACATTAAGTAGCTGAATAATAACTGTATTCTCCAGTGCCATCAAGCTAAAACGAGAAGAATCATTTACCGTTGTGTTTGGCAATGGATGTTGCATTAATTCATAATGCTGCCATTGCAGTCGTTTTGATTATTTAATTTTTTTTTAAATCATGAATTTTTCTGAGCAAGTAAACAGGTAAGGAGTGAGTTCAACATTCACAAATCAGTCAAAAGACAGAGGGAATGACGTCGATCATCTCAATATTACAATGGCTGAGACGTTCCTGAAGTTGATATGTTGGAATCTAGATGATGAGTCAGAACAGCAGGTCTAGGGTTGTGCTCCATTTCCTACCAAAAGTGACCCAAGAACAGGGCAACTGGTGATTTGGTGACAGAGTAATGGGCACCCAAGGCTCACTGATGCAACTGGGCAGCCTGTCTGGTCTGATTCCATAGAAAACTACTATAAAAGAACAAGTGAGTCGGAAATCGGTCAGAACCCTGACGCTGTTGCGGCAGCTACACAATATCACGCTGTTGGTCTTAATGTAATGGCTGATCAGCGTGTTGCCAAGGAAAGGTTGAGGTTCCATTTTTGCATTGTAGCTCTTTGCCATTGTGCTTCTGCAGACGTAGCCACTTTACAGTGTCCACGCGAACGTATCTGGCCTGGATTTCCTGGTGATTGCATCATTTGGTCTTGCAGCAGAACCAACCTCGCAAGAGCCCCGCCTCCTTTTTTAGCAGCGGGGGTGTGTCAATGTCAGCTGAACATAAAACAAACCTCGGTTGACTTGAGAGATTAGAGCTCAGAGTTGTCACTGAAACATTGCCCCGTCTGATAAGAATCAAACAGCAATCGGATTGATTTCACGTCAAGATATCTCTGGTGCCATGTGGGCAGAGAAGTCCCGACTTTGCTGTGCCCAGGAGTGTATCTGTATTAGGACATAACCACACGACGCCCCTACATTTAATAAAGAAGAGCAGGTTAAGAAGAAACCTCAGGAAGCACCACAGTACCAACATCTTTCTTGAGCTCCCATAGTTGAATGATGACAAATGATATATGTCCGAAAGTATTGGGACACTACCCATTGTGGATGTGTTCAAATGTGCGAACAATTTCCATAACTTACTAGACAAATCAAATCCTCTCTCCAATGTTCAATGATCTACAACAAAGCCTTGCCAGATATCCAGAGCAGCTCCACAAGCTGAAGCACCATTGATGCCATCTTTGGCCAGGAGTACACAAGAGCATTAGCGGCCATTTTGTTTTTGGAAGGTAATGGAAGGCATAACTGACACAGAGCAGTGCATGCCAGTTTAGGGCATCTGTTTGGCACAGGGCATAGCGCTCTCCTCCAAGCACATTGAGTTGTCTTGTGATAATGTGTGGGCACCGGTTGCAGAAGATACTTGGAGTGACTTCTTGTGTAACGAATGCTAGCTGGTTTTATCTGGGGAAACAGCACCGGGTGCTGACTGGCTTTGACTAATAAATAGCCAAAGTTCTGGTGGGTTTTGGGAGATGCTAATGTTGCTAATGTTGTAAACCATGTCCAGCATGTCTTCCTGTCTTTGGCAGGGTTCAGGAGAACCAGGGTCCAGCACAGAGTGGAGATTTCTCTGCCTAAATGACCTGGCACAACGTAATATGTGTGTTTGTGAAGAGAAATCACTGTTTTGATAGTTTAAGCAGTTATTGGCTCATTCCATCACAAGAAATGCGGGTTATTAAAGGTAATACTGTCATTTCATATTCAGTCTCATCTACAATACATTTCACAACTTTGTAGTTATACATTGAATTACTTTTAAATAGCAAAGATGTAAAAGATTATGCGAGACCAGACAATGTGCCCAACATTGACATTTCGGGAAATTCACAGTTATAAAGTACATTCTACACACAAGTACAAAGGTGATATGAGATGGAATTTCAAAATTAATGTCTCTACTCTAGAAAGAATGATTAGAATTTAGGGCTGTCAAATAAATTACAATAAGCTTTTTGGATGTTTGAAGATTTAATCATGACAAACCCAATTTGACTCAATTTGCAAAACGATTCTTTGCAATTTGACACTTTTTTTTTTTACTACAGAATCTTCTGAGGGGTCCAACCAGATGGGCTAGCCTTCCATTCTCATAAGTATCAGTGTTAGGCACCCATGACTCACTGGTTCACCAATTCTTTCCTTGGATCACTCCTGGAGACCTTTGCAGCTCTATACTGGTAGTAACATTATACCGTATTTGAGCAAAAACCATAAAATTGATAAATTTGGAACTTACTGATATCATGCCACAACGCAAGAACTACGCTGCAGAATTTAAGCTCAGGGTCTTTGCTTATTTCCCACACCATGACAGGAGTCACTGTAGGGGGCAGTAGTTTTAATGTTGTGGCTGATCAGTCAATATGCTATACAGGTACATTTGAAAAAATATATATATATTATGAAAATGTTCAATATTTCTTGGCATTACTTTCAGAAAGTGAAATACATATTATTCTATAAATTCATTACACACAGAGTGAAATATGTCAAGCCTTTATCTATTGGAATTTTCAATGCTTTTGCGAAGCAACATCTGCAATATCCGAGACGAATGTGTGTTCGGCATAATTAGTGACAGCAAAGCAGCACAAGACACAATTAACTACGTTAACGGACGTTTGAAGGATTTAAAGAAAGTTAAGACTAATAATTTTTGCATTTAAGTGTTGCTAATTTTATAAAAGAAAATTTACATGTAGATTGACATCGCTGTACTGCTTCAGTCATTCAAACGAAAATGAAAAACTCATCTTTTTCCAGTCAACAATACACTTTTGTTCCTTTTATTTCTGTTAAACGAAAGTTTTTCCAGTTTGTATTCTACACTAGGATGTAATGTAATGTAGCAAAGGGCTGAAAAAGTTTAAGAGGCTGGATGCAGCAGTTACTAATCTGTCTTTGCTTTGTGTTGCTTTTCAGACTTTTAGTTGCAGCAGTAAACCTCACATTTAAATTTAGGTAATCGTTTGGGGATGTCGTCTTTTTGTGCATTGAATTATACCTTTAGTGAATGTTTATGCCAGGTTTGCATTTTGGCCAATTCCTATAAATAAAGACTTGACATTTTTACTCTATATGTAATGAATCTATATAATATATGGATTTCACTTTTTGAAAGGAATGTCAAGAATTATTCCAATTTTTTAGATGCACCCATAGTATTAATGGTGACATCCCAGTCTACCTTCCCATTCCACATTGTGAGAACTGTTACTTCCATCTTTCATGCACAGCAATTGGTTAGAAATCCCAGAGTTGAGGGCATTTAGATGAACAGGATCAACATTACAGCCAATAGCCAAACTGCAGGACACTGATTATGTCCTAAATGTTAATGTGAAGGAACAGAGAGAAAACACAATGTGTTGAGAAGGCACATGATCCAGAACAGATCAAAGCATGAAGGTGAGAGGAGGGAGAATGAGAAATCAAGAGTAGATTGAGTAGATAAAAGTAATAAAGAGAGGTAGAAAAAAGAGATATCTCCTATCCTTGTTTGCTCTGACCCTTCCATCCTCTCCTCATAAGCGAGGCCACCAAAACCCTTTAATACCACCTAAAGCTCACACTCTTCTATCTAATTATTTCATTGTTATAGGACACCCGAGGCTTTCCTCTAACACCTCCCTCTCTCTCTCTCTCTCTCTCTCCATGAAAGCTCCTAAGGTGTTCCCCACCTCTCTTTCTCAGTCTGTACTTCCTTGTCTTCATTATAGGATTCTCTTCCCATGCAATCTGCCGTTCCTCCTTTTCTCTTTTCCCTCCATCTCATTTTTTTATTACCTTATATCAGGAAAACCACCTAAGAAAAATCTTTAGCTCCATTATTTCCCATTGCTTCATACTAATCCATGCAGTGACACCAACAAGATAAATATGCCAGAAGGGTTCTTTGACGCAAAGCCACAGGAGGAGAACCTTTGGTTCCCTCAAGACCACTAAAGAGATTAATTAACTAAAGAGTAATTTCCAACCTTCTGTTTCACCAGTTAAACTAGGAGTAGTCCACGGGTCTTTCTGCAACATCACTTCACAGTTTTCTGCCCAGTTCACTTGCCAATTCCAACCACAACCAAGGACTGGACACCACCAGTGTTGGTAGAGTGAACAAGCTTCCTCCAAGTCACGTGATGCACCTTTCAACACGACACTGGACAGTGTAACATGCTAAGATGAGGATGCAAACTGACAAATCAGCTAGCAAGCATTGTACTTTGAGTGAACGGAGAGAAGGAGGGTCACCCCAGAACCAACTGTGATATTTTGGACACCTGGCCATGGCTACAGCACCACCTGCTTTTCCACTGCACCGGTGACGGTTCCAGTTCTCAGCCAATTCCAAAGTTGGGAACCAATGCGAACCGACCTGCTTTTCCACTGCACTGGTGTCTGGATCGGACCCAGGTGACCCGGGTGTCATAAACCACGCCCACATCACATCACTTCACAAACCAACAATGATGGAACACATCTTGTGTTTACAGATGACTCTCCAGCACTGAGATCATATCTTCATGTTCAAAATCAACTTTTTCTGCATATTTTAGAGTTTGAAAGAAATTGCCAATGACAAAAATTACGTGCAAGACGACATGTGAGATTTGTAATCACTTTTAGCTTATTTCCCGTTTCTAGTCACAGACTAGCGTTAGCTCAAATGCCCGCCCACACCCGATGACATTACAGGTTCCTGGCCCCAGAACCAGGAAAAAGTTGGTGCTAAAATTGTGGAAGCACCAACACCAGAGATCCAACTCATGACCTTCCATTTGACAGGGCCAATGCTTAGATAGCTCTCAAAAAAGAGCCCTGCAGAAAGTCAGGTTGATCATGGTAAAGCTCAGTGATATGAACAACATTCAAAAAAAACATTTCCTCAGGTAACTCAAAAAAAGAGAACCTCCTCAAGAGTCTTTCTCTGCTGGACTCTAGCTAGAACCCAGCAGTATGGCCACAGTGGACCCCATGTTTCTATTTCTTCCAATCATCTGCATTGTCCCCTTTCACACCAACCATCCACATGTCCTTCCTCACCACATCCATAAACCTCTTCTTTGGCCTTCATCTTCTCCTCCAGCTCCATCCTCAACATCCTATTCCAAATATCCTCACCCTCTTTCCTCCACACGTCCGAAACCAACACAATCTCGCTTCTCTGGCTTCTCTCCAAACCGCCCAACCTGACCTGGTTCCGTAATATACTCTCTGATCTTCTTCTAGTCACTCCCAAAGCAAATCTGAATGCCAACCGTAGCAATCAAATGAATAGCAAAAACTAAAGATCCTAGTCTATCTACCTAAAGCTTTCTCATTGGTTCAGGAACCAGATGTGGTTTTATTGCTCTAAAAAACCCAATGACATTGCAGGTGTTTGGTGAAGAGCATCCTCACATCCGTGCAGACAGACAGGTGCTGCGGCAGGTGGTAAAGACTGCAAAGAGGGTCATTGGCATCAGCCATCCCACCACCTGAGACATGTACAACAGTGTGGGCAGAAGGCCATGTTCTTTTCCTTCAATTTGGTCAACAAAACTTGGTGTGAATTCAGCCCAATGTGGCTGTTAGGTGGAACTCCGCCCATTGTCTACATTGTAAGTGTATTTATTCCTTGTTTGTAGGTTTGCTCAGGGTCGGTTCTTGTCTGTCTTTGCACCTGTCGTGTGTATTGTTCTACCTGTTGTTTCTACTGGGTTATTCATTGAAAAATGAAAGTCTTTGCATCAACCTTGCATTCCAATCTTGAACCGTCAATCATAGGTTGGTGCGTCTCTTTGTGCTAGCACCATATAAATTAAGCTAGGCACATTTTTAGGAAACTGTTAAATATGGCATTTGTATGGCAAGTGGGCATCAAGGAGTCACATGACCTCAGTTCAATGGAACTGAATAACATCAGAGCAAAATCTAGTGCAATATCTCATGATCCTAAGGTTCCAAAGTTAATGGTTCATGCATTTCCATCAATATTTTGCATTACTTCTACCAGCCATCAAATTCGGTGGCACATATCAGTGGTAATAACAAAAATATGCTGCAATTTTAATATTCAAGCAAACAGAAAATGAATATTAAAATTGCAGCATATTTTTGGAAAAGTGTAGATCCTAAATATTTAAATGTTGATGAAATTTTACTTTATATTTTGGTATATTTTAAACATTTCTTGACATCAGACATCTGAGCAAAATCTAGTGCAATATCTCATGATCCTAAGGTTCCAATGTTAATTGTTCATGCATTTGCTATTTGGGTCATAATGCTATTTTTATTGCAACGCTTTTATTGTCCCCCAAAACATTGCTTGCTTTCATTTCACTATTATTATTACACCTTCCTCTACACTCCGTACCTCCCTCCACCTCCATCTTAGCACCTGCTTCTCTAAAGGCCTCCGAGTGACCTTGTCTGCCCAGTAATAGCCTCAGCTCTGACGCTCATATAAAAGATGTTTTCTGGACTTTTCTGAATGCTAATAGTTGGTTCTTTTACTGTGTGCTAATGCACACAACAGAGTTCATCAGTGAGTAACAGCAATAAAACACCACCTAAACCTGAATGGAATGAAACCTGTTTAATAGGACGTTTAAAATGAGATTGCTCTGGGATGGAAATGTTACCAGCAGTTGTACGGATCACAGTAGAACTCATTTTCTCCTGAGCCAAACCTCTACCGGACGCTAATGGGATTCCCTGCTCTAACAATAAGAGTTTTGACTGTTCGCTTTATAACAAAATTATTTCTAACTTCTTTATAAGACAATGCAGTTTTCTCTTTGTTAAATTTCCATAGAAATGTTTTTTAAAATAATATATGTTACGATTAGTCCATCCAACCAGCTGAATGATATCAGAATATGTTACTGATACCTGATTTCTGATTTCTGAGAGTGAGACAGGGAGGTATTGCCATCATGCTGGAATGAAGTGATCTATATTCAGGTGATATGCTTGAAGGGCTGTGCCAGGAACACAGGCTGACACTAATCTGAGAAAATCTACAGCTGTCGGTGCAATGGCAGTGATCAGCTGGGGCCATGGATCATTCAAACGTGGCACCTCCTGTATCATAAACCACTTATTAAAGCAGGCGTGCTGAAGGAGAACTGTACGGCAGCCCTGAACCATAACGCAGTGGGCCTCTGTATGTCAGTTTATGTAGGAAACAGCCGTTTCTGGAAAGATTCATGTCATGTTGGGTCTGGAGTACAAACGTGGACGGTCTATCAGCACTGTTTTGAGGAGAATCTTTCATAAGAATCGCTATCGCTAATCGCTAATCGCTAATCGCTAATCGCTAATGCCATAACAGATGTTGTACTTTACTATGTATCCCAGATCTGTGTCTCTGCAAGAGTGGTTAGGAAGTTTTCTTCCTTGTCTTCTCCGACTAACACACAAAGGGCAGATGTTACAGGAATATATAAAGGGCTCTGACAAATGCAGCATCTGCGAGGGCCCGCGCTATGCATTTTTTATAAGCCGCTAATCCATTCCTTGTATAACTCAATATAAATCAAATTACTGGGCTACGACGCTGTCACTGACTATAGTAATTAGATAGAGAAGCTGTTGCCTTGAGTGCTGCACACCTAAAGGACGAGGGGAAAGTGGAGAGTGACATGGTATTTGCAGTTGCGTTTACTCCAATTCGCTCGGGGATGAAGTGCAGGTGTTGGCGTATCCGGCATGTCCTCTGAGAAAATGGGATGATGCATTTTTTTTGGGTTACAATTACTGCTGAGAGGTTTTCTAGACACCATTTGTTAATTTACTCTCCTTTATAGCTTTTTGGCCGTTGACTATGACACACAATAATACAAAAAGAGACGGTTCCCATTTTCACAGTCATATTTATATTCATAGGTCAAAAAGTTTCCTTTGCTTTTCACTCATTTGTAGCTTCCATTCGGTGGCACGTACAGTATCAGTGGTAATAACAATTTTCAAACAAACAGAAAATGAATATTAAAATTGCAGAATATTTTTTGGAAAGTGTAGATCCTAAATATTTAAATGTTTGAAATTAGAGATGATATTTTACTTTATATTTTGGTATTTTTTAAACACTTCTTGACACTGAAACTCTGAATTCCATAGCAAAAGAAAGTACACTTTAAATAGATTATCTTACAGAGGAGGGGAGCGATTCAGAACCACATTCCAGTCACTTTCTCCAATCCGTTAGCATCACAAAGGGCGCTAATGGTCCTGACCCAGTGGGCTGGTTTTATGAAGCATTAGCTGTGTCCATCCCTTCCCATTTCCCACAGCATTGTGGAACAATATTGTCTATCAGCAATGCTCTCAAAACTTCACCAGGTCTAAATATATACTAAAAAAATCACTAGAATTAGAAATATGATGTACCTTAAAAAAGATACAGAATTAAATTTAAAGTAACAGAAATAAAACAATGTTAATATCCAATAAGGGTTGTGCCAGGGTTTGTGTTTGAAGTTGGAGCAATGAAGTGAGACAAAGTTCACTTTTATCTGCGACTGGTATAAATGAACTGATGCTGTTTTACGGGAAAAACCAAACAGTTTGGTTGACTGTTGTTTCGAGACCAGGCACAGTGTAGCGAGTCGAGTCATTAGTGGTGAAAGTGCATGGATCTTCACTTTATAACCTATAACGATGGCTCACCAATTCCGCCTCTTGCCAAATTTAGTGCCCGGATCAATAGGGGTGAGCTAATGAGGTATGACTGTAGTCTAGTCTTTCGGGAATAGTTTGCTGTTGTAGTCACATTTCAGACCTACTAACCAAGCAGCTTGTATCTAGATGTTGTGATGTATTGGATTCCTGAGGAACTGTTGAATTTCCTTGAGCTCAATTGAAATTGATGATAGTAATTACCCAGAAGGCAGCAGACTGCTATGCTAAAAGTGAGTTAGCGAGACTGTGCTTAGTGATTAGCTCAACAACTTCCCAATGAAGTGCTTCAAATATTTCACCATTAAAGAGGAAGGGAAGAGTGTAATCAGTATAAAGATTTAGAAAAAGAACATAAAGAAAAATGGAAAACAGATGACCTGAGCCCAAAACAACTGGCTATGAGCTAATGCTAATGGAGTTCAACACTGTCGAGGCAAGACATGCAAATTCCCGGACTAATTTACTTTCACTAGCGCACCTGTTGAGGGCATCGTCGCAAGTGAACAACACCCGTCAGCTTCCACAACCACTTAAAAGGACTTCAAAGTCCAGCCGAACATAGACCATGTGCTTTTCAGTTGAGTTCAAACAAAGGTCTCTCTCCCTCTCTCTCTCTCTCTCTCCCAGCTTATTAATATTTAATATTATGGCATGCTGCTGAATATTTATTGTGTTGCGGAGTCTCACATCGAGGGGGACGCATCAATTACCCCTCTACACTGGCATTGATCAAAAATGGCTGGGGGGAAAAAGCGGGAGGAGATTTTCCAAAAGGTGTGAAACGATTCCAACTTACTGTCAAGAGCCACTGAGGGCTTTCTGAAAGAAACATCAATACTACTGGAGCTTCCTTCACTGCAGCTTGGCCTGTTCTGCTCTTCTAAACGACTACGCTGACCTCTCAGTGATTCATTTCTTCATACACTATTCAAGGCAACACACGCCATGCTGCCCCACAATGGCCTTGATATTCACAACCAATGTGCAGGGTTTGATAGTGGTGGTTCCTGCTGTCTTCATGATGAATGGAAAGTCATAAATTATTACGAGTGCACAAAATGCTAAGGCAAAAAGAGGTCTTTCAAAGATATTTTTTTCCTCCCACCATAAACAGGACCAATGCAAATGGCACTGATTTATTGATGGATCACAACTTGGCCAAGCAGGGTCAAGGATGGTCTGTAATATCTCAGAGATCACTGATGATCGTTCATGTTTGAGGAATAGGCAGGTAGAACAGCAGAGCTAACTTTAACAATCAATATAATCTTTTTTTTTTAATAAAACGTTTTACCATGGAGAAGGATAGTGTTCTGAATCTTCTCAAAACAGTTACTTTACAGAAATATACATTAAAAAGTCCTTCATGGAGCTATAAGTGATTTCTCTAGCAGTGTAGGGGAATCACACTCGCTCTGCACGAGTTAAGGTGGTTGTGTCAGAACAGGAAAGAGACTAAAAGTGTTGGGCAGGAGATCAGCTAAGGCCAGGGTTGAGGAAACTGATCTGTAGCGCTATTTCTGGTTGCATTCTCATTTTAAGAACTTAATTTCAACCAAGATAATAAAGAATTAGGTCTCAAAGCATCTTAGATCTTCTTATCTGGTATCAAAATCAATCAGTTTGCTGCTGTACCACAAATCAAGTTGCTTTTGGAAACCGTAACGGTTCTTGAGTTGACCACGTCCCCAATGCTAACATCATTTTTCATACTGTAATCAAATCAAGATCTCTGCTGAAGATCAGCACTCTGGAAGTTAACTTTTAACACTGGAAACATTGGGACAAACTCTGAGTGGAAAGTGAAACTGAGAAAACAGTTCTCTGAAGTAGGCTAGTGAACAGCTGCTATGCTAGCGCTCATGCTAAATCAATGTAAACAGCAGCTTCTCCAGTATCTCCTGCTGATACCATGATACCACCTCCCACATCACCCTACTCCAGGCTTTCAGCAGCACCTGCAATGCATCTCTAAATTAATCCAATACCGGTTGCTCGCATCAAAGTCACCGAAGCAGTGTTTTCACGCAGCGAGGAAGTGGGAGTGATGTTCAGTGTTTAATTCAAGTTGTCGCATCTGTCACCTGTGTGATACACAACAGGCATGTGTGGGAACAACAAGGCCGCCCTGCACGAACCTTGTAGACACGGATCAGGAACTTGGAGGCAAGCTGCTAATTAACTGCTAGCATGATTTTTGGGGGTGAAAAACAGGTTTCGGGAAATTCCGATTTGATAGGTTCCATTTTAGCCGGACTAACCATTCAGATACGGTCGACGTTATGGCCAAGGCGCCACTACAACTGTGACATCCATATTGTTTTCCCACAAAGTGTATTCTTGCTTATTTGTTCTCTTGATAATGCAGGCAAACAGGAAATTATTAGACTAATTTATTAGGCATAATCATGTTTACACATCTTTCAATTGATGCTATTCACATAAAGTGTGTTTGTGCACTTGATATGTATTTATTTCATCTCATCTGCATCATACTTATAGATATTTTGTACAGACTTCTGTAGATCTGGTAAAATATTTCTTGGTGTTTATATATATACAATATTCTTATTTTTATTTTTACAGAGTTCTGTAACACCTAAACTTTTCATACGTTGGATAATAAAGGTTTATTCAATTCTATTCTAAACGTAGGCCATGTCAGAATTGGAAAATTGGGAAAAACAGAATTCACTTTACTTTAAACCACACGAACATGCACTCGATCGTTTTGACACTCTCAATTTTACCCCAAAATGTAGCACACACCTGATCTGATCATCAAACCAAGGCACATCATGGACCAGTGCTCCAGTAAATCTCTGACACCCATAATGAAATCTTCAGACAAGGTGAAAATCCGACTACAACATGCTCCAGCTAATGCAAGCAGGCAGGAAGCAGTGGTTTGGACGCCAGATCCCTTCCTCTTTAATGGTGAAATATGTGAAGCACCTCATTGGGAAGTTGTTGGGCTAATCACTAAGCACAGTCTCGCTAACTCACTTTTAGCATAGCAGTCTGCTGCCTTCTGGGTAATTACTATCATCAATTTCAATTGAGCTCAAGGAAATTCAACAGTTCCTCAGGAATCCAATACATCACAACATCTAGATACGAGCTGGTTGGTTAGTGAGGCCTGTCAAAGGCCTGGATCTACATCTACTACTATATTTGATATTAAATCATATCAAAGCCACAATTCTACTCAATTATCATCAAAATGTTTATGAATTTTTATGGTGTCCCTATGCAGACGCAGCCAGAAAAAAAGATAATCAATAATATAATGTCACAATGTTTTACACAAGTACACACTGAATATATCATGCAGTAAGTGAACAGTCAGTACTTGAAGTTGATGTGTTGGAATCAGAAAAAAATGTCAAACATTAAGGATCTAAGGGTCAAAGTGTGTTGGCTAGACATAAAAAATACAATTTTAAAATATATATAATATTTGATTTGGCCAGGACATGAATAATGACTGAATGAATATTTGATGTTCCAACTTTCCAACCTTTCAGCTTATAATAAAAAATATTAAATGAATAGAGCACCAAGATGAGTCTGGCATTAAATCAAATAAATATATATATATATGGTATATTATTGCAAATTCAAACTTACTATATAAAATGCATGTAAAACGTTTTTCCCCCCTTAACATTTAAAAATACCTTTAGGTACTACATGTAATGCTATAAAGATTATGAATATTGAGGTGCCATTTTGCTATTTGTCATTAAAAGATTTTAAATGGTTTAAAATAAGGACATTTAAGAAAAGTAAAAAAAAGACAATATAAATATGTTAACCTGCTCCCTAACCTATATTACATATCTTGTGTTTAAAAATATCTGAAGGAGGTTTTGATATGACGTTGATGCTATCCTGCCATGTTTCCTTATAGGAAAAAAGTTACAACATAATAATCATGCTTTATTACAAAACAATTTTAGCACTGAAATTAGTTAGCATTACAAGCTACATTTCAATCAAGAGCATCTGAACACATGGAAATATGAAAATATGGCAGCGCTGTCAGAGTGCTGGGGAATGGACGTCCAGTGTATTGATCTGCAATTCACCTTTATTCAGCTTAAACTGGAACGAGACCCAACGATTGTGCTTGTCTACAGTCAAATATACAAAACTAGCCAAAGCCTATGCTCCCAGAACATCAAATAGTCAAGCCAACCAATGAGCACTCTTCATAGCAGGATGCCCTAGGCATGTCTGTCAATCAGATAACCAGGTTCAGAAATGTGAGATTCTAGCATGTGCATTCATTTAATATCAAACATACCAAGTAAAATATCCCAATATGTGACTTTACGCTTAAAGTTTTGTAAAACCTCATTAGAAGAACTTCAAAGGGATGCTGCTTCTTCATCTCACCCGCCGTAAATACTCTTAACAATTAGCTGACCCAACGCACTTCATTTGCATACAGGTCAGCTGAGGAAGAGGCTTCCGTAAGTTAAATCTAACTTTTAGTATTAATTAATGAAAACCTATGAAAAGGAAAGAACTGCTGTGCTGGTCTATATTTTAGACATTTCTGTCCAGCTCTGAAGACTGTTCTGATCCACACACATATAGATGGACGTCAGTACTTCGATAGATCATATCGGTTTCTATGGAGCTCCAGTAAGCCCATGCTTGAGTCTGCACACTTAACGCTATTTATTTCAACGCGTGTGATTCCCTTTCCCCTAATCTCAGTTCACTTTTCTCTACCCACAGGAGCAAAATGTGTCCATATTACCAAGGAAAAAGCTTCACTGCATCTCAAAGGCATAACGCAAGCTTTTAATCCAACATGTAGGCCAGTATTGCTGTGAATGCTCGAAGGACATACCAGGCTTCTGTTGTGTCCTGGAGGAGTCACTTTTAAAAGGTTGCAAATGGGTTTCTGTTGTTCGAAAAAGTATCTGTGACTCACTGGGCCTGGAATTGTAAGCGGCAGAAGAAAATACACAAAAGTCAACTTTGGCAAGAATCATTCAACACACCACTCAAACGAGAGCTTCCGAATAAACCAGAATGTCTACAGGAACATACCAACTCAGGAAAACGTGCATCACCAAAAGTCTCACTCACAGGTCAATGTGTTAGTAAAGAACCTTGATCTGCTTTGACAATGCATTTCCTGAAAAAACAAGACTGTCCCAGCAAGACGATCCCTTTCCTTACTGCCCCCTTCTACAGGGCCATTACCCCATTTTTGTTATGCAAATGGTCCAGCTCTCGTAAGTAACACATTTATATGTACTGCAAGCCACACTCAAGGAATTTGCTCTCCCCATGGTGTCTCTTTAATACATTTAATAAGTACGGTATAATTATTAAAGAATAATAATAATAATTATTATTATCATTATCATATTATTATTAATGAATAAATGTGTTTGGTTTGTAACAACACTCCAAAAATATTTAACTTTATGTTTATAATATTATTTTAAAATTATTTAATTTTTATTAATATTTTCTCAGATATATGTTCTTAAATATTTAATTTCTAAAAACTTTCACAACAGTTATCGCATTCACCAGCACATTTCCTGCACCACACGTGTTAACAACACGCTGGAGCACTGGTACATGCAAACAAGGAAGCGTTTCGCTTTCTCCTGTGTGCACGCGGCTTTGATTTGGACAAGTATCACTGACTTTATCAGGACCTGAGTGCATTCCCTCTTATACAGTGCATTCGTTTCCCAAAAAGAAACTGCTGAAGAACTGAGATTTGTCACAAGCTCCGCCAGTGCACACACGGGTATCACTCATTCCCGCATACACATTTCCCAAACAGAAACGGCTGACGAATGTCACAAAGCTCTCAGACCACACACACGCTTTTCTGTTCAGAGATATACAATAAATTCTGCAATTATTATGTGAAAATTACGAAAATATATTTTAGAAATTCAATTAGTATGTGTGTGTTATGGCCACAGCGCAAACATTGTGTGTGTGTGAGCGAGAGAGCGAGAGAGAAAGAGAGAGAGAAAGCTGCTGTTTTGTTGGGTTGTACAAAGTATTAACATCAGTGGTGCTAAAAATTGTGGCACATGATTTGATGTAAAATAATTATTTCTTAATGTGGGATTTTTCCCACTGAATAAATCCACTTGGATTTTCCTCTTTTTTCATTGAGGTCCTATATTATTTGGAAGAAAGTATTAGAAGCTAAAGAGCACATCTTAACCAGGGGTGCCAATAATTATGGAGGGCACTGTATTATCACTACTTGTTTTGCTCAATTTTTGAATGAACTTAAGTTCTTGTGAACATTACAAGATTTTATTAGAACCATTATTAGTTATTTATGGCCTGTACCATATACCTCATTGATCTGAGTTTATACATTTCTAAAAAAACACAATTTCAGGGTTATTTTGACTATAAGAAATAATCAGATAAAACATAGTATAATGTTCACCAAAGACTACACACAAGACAGACTTAAAACACACAGAAGTGTATGTAAATTAATCTAATTTATTTTGAGTGCTGAAAGTGGACAAAGTCTCAATCTGATCAATAGATAGAATTTTTAAATCGGTCAAATTTGACCCGAACACAACATGTGGGCTTATTGACTTGAACCATTTGAGACTGCAACGGCCAGAGCCAGTCGCAGGTGCGCTGCAGCTGATTTTTCTCTAAGGTGTGAAAGCGCCATGAGTCAGAACTGCGCAGACGGTCTGAAGACATATCAACAGATAAATCAAGTGCTGAATATGACGATAGGTCAGACAGACGTGTGACATTTCATCCGTTTCCTACTCCAACCCTCCCGCCAAACCCGCAACCTGTCGCATTCAAAATAACACCGTTATCACTGTTTAAATATGCCCGCTAACCTTTTGAGCTAAATATCAGTAATTTGAAATTTATCGGAGAGGAAATTGTCTGAATATGTCACATGACACAAAACAGTAATATCTGATCTAAATGATAATGACCCAAAGAATTAGTGAATAACTTTCTCCGCCAGCTTCTAACACTCGACAAGGATGCGTGTTCGTCCCTCTGCTCTAGATAATGCTAGAGCAAAAATATTGATCAGACATAGTACATTAAAAATAAAGGCTGTTAAACGGTTCTAGGTCTGGATGTTAACGTTTTAGCAGAGGCCTGTAATGGTTCAAATAATTGAAAACTGAAATGTCCTTACTTTGCTGAAAATAAGATTGATAGACTGTAATGTTGTGTGTTGACCTGTGGGGGCAGTAACGAGTCAGTATCCGAGACGAACGCGTGTTCGACATAATTTAGTGACATAATTTAGTGACAGCAAAGCAGCAAAGTCAACTTTGAAGCATTTTAAGAAAGGTACGCCTAATCCTTTTTGCATTTGCTGCTAATTTTATACCGAAGAATTTACATGTAGACGGATGATTGGCATCGCTGTATTGGGGCAGTGGTGGACTAGTGGTTAGGACTTTGCCACTGGGATCAGAAGGTAGCAGGGTCTAGTCCCAGCCCAGGCACCACTGAGTTTCCCCCAACATCAGTGTGTGACCTCACAAATGTGCTCGAGAAAATCTCGACCAGAAGAGCGGAAGCTGTTATAGCTGCAAAGGCTGAACCGACGTCCTATTAAACCCTATGGATTAATAATGGGACGTCACTTACGTTCACATTAGTGTAAAGGCAGATGAGCAAATACTTTTGGCAATATAGTGTACATGCAGAAGGCTTTTTCAAAATTTTCTTTAATATGATTGTCAATATTTTTCATTTGAAAGATGTAGATGAGAAATGAAGAAATTAGGTGTCCTGCAAAAAAAAATCCAATACATTTTTTGTAATTCCAACTCAGTGAAGCACTCAACGCTCTTATCTCTGTGGTGTCGTTTGTAACACAGTGGTCCCTCGTTATAACGTGGTTCAACTTTCGCAGCCTTGCAGTTTCACAGGTATTTTTTGTGCAATTTTGCCTTTTTTTTTTTTTTATACCGCATTGTGTTCTGCATCCTGGTTAGCACATTGTGTTCTGGGTCCTGATTGGCTGTAGACTATTGTCAATCAATCTCCTCAGTGCTGTGTCTCCTGTACAGTACAGAATGCGAAGAAGTGCAGTCAGAAGAACTGAGAAATACGATTGAGTCACTAATAATAATTTGATTGTTGATGGATAAAATTAAATCCATCATTATTTTTTTCATAGGAAAACGTTTATATTTTTATTTCTCAAACCATTTTTTGATTTCATTCTATAATACTGGACTTCTTTTTCTACAAAGGCTTGAACTTTGAGAGTGTTTAATCAAGAGAGAAAAGTGTGAAAATGTTAATGCCTGTCTGAGAAAAGTGCATAAAACATTTAAAATAATTGTAAAAAAAATAAATAAAGCTGAGTTCTTCGAGGATTTCGCCTATTGCAGGTTATTTTTAGAACCGAACTCGTCTGTTCCGCTCTTCCACTCTCCCATTCTTGAAATGCTACAAACTGGTTTTGCACAAAAGCCTGACCTTGTTTTTTCAAGAGCTGCGCATTAGAGAGAATGAGTGTAGCATTAAGGAGGAAATATATAAAAAAAACTAAGATTTATAAGACAGATAAAAGTACAAAATTAAAGAAAAGATTTTTTTCAACTAAATGCTGGAAAATAGCAAGGGGAGCTGGGTCCAGCAGGGGGCAGCATAATGACTAAATGCCATTTCACCCTGTTTAGTTCCAGCTGTACACTGACCTGCCCCCACGGAACTAAGAAACCTTCCAGGCTGGTGTTCTTCAACCAGTTCTCCACCTGTATGACCAATCTGCAGCAGTGCGTCAGATAATCTGAGGAAATATGTGTGTGTTTACTCCATTTTCAATGCAAGTGTGCATGTGTGTGCTTGTAAGCGATTGTGAAAGACCAAACGAGCCATGCTCCTCTCTAAGGCTTGGTGCTGTGTTCCTCTGCAGTGAGTCGTTCCCTATTTGTCCCCGTCTGCTCTCTCAGCATCTGCTTTTGTGTGAGCACCCAAAGTGTGTGTGTATGCATGTGAGTGAGTGTGTGACTCATACTCAGTCTTCAGGAACATTGTCAGTCTCCTTGAGAGACAAATTGACTCATTTTAGGGGGCGATGGATGAAGAAACAGAGCTGTCAATCATTACCGGTAGATTTGGAGCTGAAACACAGAGCAGTTCTCTTTCAGACAGAAAGCCCATGCAGGGAAATCCTCCACCCGGCCTTATTCATTATACACCAAACCATATGCACCGCACTTGTGAATGTAAAGCAAAAAGTTCAGCCTGTACTCAAGTTCTCTACACTACCAGTGATTCTTTTCTGTATAATAAAACCTACCCAATGTATGACATATCATATATGGTGCCTTATATCAACTAAACCCTATACACAATCATATCTGCTGCACACTAAACCCTATACACAATCATATCTGCTGCACACTAAACCCTATACACAATCATATCTGCTGCACACTAAACCCTA